>JBANCV010000007.1:95606-205254 GCA_037040105.1 Amiota albilabris
GGAAGCAGGGGCGTGCCAGACTTAGGAGTGTATGCAAGAAAGGATATTTCTTAAGTGCTTTTCGTGTAGTGAAAAAAAATAGTAGAACGCGACACAAAAAAAAAAAAAAAAAAAAAAAAACAATAACCGGCAAAAAAGAAACAACAAAAAGCACGAAATAAAAAATAAACCTGAATAAATATAAATATTGTATGTATTTTTACCAATGTGAAATCGTTTAAAGACTTTCAAACGATGTCAAACAGTTGTTTTCTTTTTCGTCGATTAAAAAATATTATTATTAGAAATTATAGAATTTACAGAATAATAAAGAATTATTTTTTTTTTAGTTTTTATTTTGTTTTGTTTTGTTTATATTGTGCAGTTGTAAAAAAAAAAATTGAACAAAATGTATTTAGTTATTTTATTTTGATTTTTATTAACTAGGATAATGAGAGACAAAATCACTTCAATCGATCGAGCACCAAAACCAGACTGAAATTTCAAATCAAAACCATTAAAAGTAAATTGCAAAAATTAAGCTGAGGCTGAGATATTATTGAGTTGAGCGAAGATGAAATATGTACATAGTATATAGAAATAACATTGAAAACGACAACTACAACGTCAACGGCGACTATAGTAGAAATAGCATTAGCGATGACGATGACGAAGCGCCTCCGAATAACGAACAAAACTTACGAAGCTGAGAACTTGGCTGAATGAAGGGTGTGAAGTGAAATTAAGCGGGTGAACGCAAAGCGCATAACATTTGTTAATTGGCGAGGAGAGTTGCGTAGACTTGAGTTGAGTTGAGTCGAGTTAAGTTCACTTGAGTTGAGTTGAGTTGAGTTGAGTTGAGTTGAGTTGAGTTGAGTTGAATTGAGTTCAGTTCAGTTCAGTTAAGTTGAGTTGAGTTAGTTGTTATAAATAGTATCTCAAGGGCGTAGCCTGATATTTTTCCATAGGAGTCATTTTGGTTTATTATTACTATTTTTTTTTTTTTTTAATGTAGTACAAAACATAATAATGTTATATGTTGAAGGATATCTGGAAACAGAAATATTCATTTTTTATCGATACGTATACAAGCGAATCAGTTTGCAATTGTTGAGATTTCGTATAGAAATTTTTTCATATTGAAGCGAAACAGATTGCTGAGAGATACTGGCTCCTTGAACCACGTTCTCAACTTAGCCTAGAGAACAAAGTTTGTGAGGATACTCTAATATTGAGATACTGCAAATATATATATGTATAGCAGTCTGGGACTCTATGTTGTATAGCAAGTGCTCTTTTGAATGTGAGCAACTAGAGAATCCATTAATAAGTGGAGTGAATGTCATACCAATAACGTAGCAATAAATCTATTAGAAAACAGATAGTACGGATGTCAGAAGGCGCCTAACAAAGTTTCATAACGTGCACCTTCCATATAGATTTCAAAATAAAGAGCATCACCAATCAATGTAACACACACACACATACATATAATACAAATTTATCAAATACAAACCCAAGCGAAATAAGTATAACATATCCTCTTACGACGATCATAAGTATCAGTCGTCAGTTCTATTTACCTGAAACTAAAGTATTGAAATGAAAGAAATACATATGTTAAGTCTATCCATCCCGTTAGTTCTCCTCTTTTACATTACACGTTGGAACTGAAGAATGATATGACCATCTAAATGGTCTTAAAAAAAGGGAGAACTGAGACCGGGAGCTGATGGAAACAAAATTGAAATGAAAGAAATAGGTCTATCTATCCCATCAGTTCTCAGACTCAGTTTCAATTCTCCTTTCAGTTTGAGAGCCTTAAAAAATGACTATAAAAATAGTGAACTTACTTATGTTATATAGTAAATATCAGTCCAGTTAAACGTGCTTGTTTACTTAATTGGCCTTTGACTTGATACTCGTACAATAGAATCAATTACTTAGACAAGTAAAACAAAAAACTGTTCATTTTGGCCTTGTCAATTCTTAGAAATATTAAAGATATGTAAATTGTTTCTTTATTAAATCTTCCACACTATTATTAATAAGTAGATTTTACCACTTTCTCGTGATCGTTTGTAATGCGTGTGTCGGAGATTCCCTTAAGTATACGAGAATATATTGAACAATAGAACTAATCAGTGAAATCGGTTCTTTCCTATCTTTTTATGCAAATTATAATAATTTCTCATTTATAGAGCTATCGAGCTGAAATTTAGACATAGACATAGGTGGTTGGAGAAGAACAAAATTAGATGGTTATCTTGGAAATTTGTATAATATTTTTTGAGAAATCGTTATAAAACGACAACACAATGATTGAACATTTCCATATTTTATTGAAATTATGGGATTGTTATATCTCCTATCATATACTATAGGAAATCAATAGCAATAACAGAAAAATGAATATTCCAAAGATCTCCTTCTTTCATTCTTTTGCCAACGCACTCCTACATTCGTCTGGGAAGTCAAATATTCTTGCTGCTGCTGCTGCTGAGATAAATTTATAGCTGCTTTGTATTGTTGTAGAAAGCTTGCAAACTTATTTAATACAGATCAAAACATATCATACCATATGTTGGAAAAACTTTGCTAAACAGGACCAAATCTGATCTAATGGACTATAATGTAGCTTCAATTGTCTTGGGAATTCAGAAAAATTACATCTTATCAATTAAAACGATGGAATTACATACATATCATAATGACCATTATTATATTGTAGTATGAGTATATTACATACTATATATCTCGTAAATACTTATACTGAGCAGTTTATACTCTGTTATGTACTGATTGATCAATGTTTACATCTCTAGTGTTTTAAATTTGACTATAATTAACAAATTCTAAGTAAACAATATTACTCTCAATGATCTCACTCTTAATACTTATATTCTTCGTAAAATAATCAACAACTCCTACACTTCAATATCCAATATCATCATTACAGAGTAGATATATAGAGTCTTTCTTATTTTCTTTTGGAGTTTTTCATACATTTGCAGCATCTCTATCCACAATAACCACAAAAAATTAACAACGATAAATGATGAATGATGAATAGCGGCAAAAACGACGAAAACAAGAATATAGAAAACCAAACAAGTTGAGAGCCTCAATTGGGCAATTAGGCCAGCCCGACTGACTGTCAAGTGACAGACAGAATGGCTCTCTGCTTTCCATATATGTTGCATACAAGACGAGTATTGTACATGTATCTCGTTTGTTTGGTTTGTTCCAATACTGGACAGCAAATTTATCTTATTGTAAATCATTTGAGTCGAATAAAAAAAAAACAAGTGAAAAGCAACCAACTGACATCACAACCGAAATCATATTATTCGATATGATATCGTCATTGTCATCAATGTCGTTTGGATACTAAATTGGCAACGCGAAAAATAAAACAAAACAAAACAAAAATAAAATCAAATAATATACAAAATGAGGAGATCTATAGTCGGATAGTCAGTCGGCTTGACTAGCAAATGGATCCTCAACACCCCCTAAATTTTCTCTATAAATATCTAATAAATTTTCTAATAACTCTCCCAACTAATCGGAGTCTTAGAACAAGTTCCACTAGATCTTGTAGAATCATGTAGATGGCGGCACTAGATATTGAACCACATATGAAAAAATTAATTTTGATATTGATATACTAATCTAAAGGGTATAAACTCGAATGGTTCTTAATAAATTGCTAACAGTAATATATATATTATTATTCAGAAGTAGGATAAAAATCAATTCTTATTCTAGTGTTAAGAGAACTAGATGCCATGGCTTTCAGCTTTTAATACATGATAAGTACAGTCCATTATTCAGGTTATGTTGGCCTTCTGCAATTACGAATGGCATCATCACTAAATTTTATATACAGACTGAACAGGAATAGATCAGAAGTTAATTTTACAATATTAAATTTGCCCCAAAGGAATTACTAACAGAGAATTTTTTAACAAGCAATTCGAGGATTCCCCAGTGTTCAATGAAATATTTTGAAGTTCACCAAGATCGCCTGATTTGCCTGGAAAAAGTCATATAAAGGCCAACTGCAGTAATGTATGTACTTATATAGTAATTATGTTTATACCAGTTCTATATGGATGGATATGTTAATCAAATGTACGTTAGTCATTCGCAGTATTGTATTACATACTAAGTATGTACTGTATATAACATACATATATGGATGGAAGAGTTAAAAGTCATGTCAAGGTATGTATGTTGTCCTAATGTGAATAAGATCTTTTCATAAGAATCAATACAATTCATTTTTTTTAAAAAAATTTAAATTATCCATTTTGTTTGTTAAAAACTCCATATTTTCAGAATTTACCATAAAATATTGTATGTACAATGAAGATATTTATTTTATGCGTACTATGATACAATAATAATTATTAATAATAATAATTTTAGTGATTATTCTCTTTTCTACTAAATAGTAAACTTGTGCTAAGAATCATATTTAGTTCCGAGAAATAAAAAATTTATTCTTTTAAATAATTATTTTTATTCAGAAAATATCTTTTTTATTATGACAACTGGAAAAATAGGTTCAATGCAAAGTTATTTCTCTTTTAAAAGTGATAGGAACGGATAGGTAGACGTATATGGTTCGATTGATTAAGAATATATGTATGTATGTACCTATTTGCTTCATAGAATTTCGCTTAGTATGAAAAAATGCTACTTATACATACACACATACTATATGTATGTATTTTTAAAACTTACTATCCATTTCGGACGTTCCAATCTAAACTGCTGCGAAAGTTTACAGGTACTCTGTGGTACGTTAGAAACTCGGTCATTCACCGATCTGAGAGGAGGTCATAAGGTTCAGCAACAGACACATCTCAAGGTTGGAGGACCAGATAATCAATTGACAACTAACCTCTGAAAAACATCAGACAAACGCTTCGCCTGAAGAGGCATCATCCTCTGGATCTCCTGGTCTCCTTCCCGGACGAGTGATCCTACGATAAATTACAAATAATAACATGCCATTTATCATTTTCCATTTAAATTCGCCTACTGTTTTCATTGACTGACAGATTATACCAAAAAAGAAACTTTCGATTATATGTATTACATCTTATCAATATTCTATGTACTTATATTTACTGTTAAATCTTTCATATAAAAAACAAATATTAGGATGTTATAAAAATATAATTTTAAAAAGAAACATAGCAAATTCACCATTTATCAATAATGAAAAGTTTTCTATACATGTATACGACAACATATTTACACACAAATGTACGTATGTATATTAATATAGCTAAATTGTTATAAATGATAATTGATACGAGTAGCGAATGTCAAAATAATTTTTGGAAAAGAACTAACTACACTCACATGACAAATCTGAACCTATGGAGTCGCTCTCTCTTAATTTCTTAAAGGAGAGGCTATAAAAATGTTGACCAATATTTATTACACTTAACTAACATACATACAACTTAATGTCAATGACAATGATGGTAATGATGGATCATTGGTCCGCGACAAACATAATCTGGTACACCATAGATTAAAGATTATTCTAAAGGATTCGCGTAAATAAAACTATGCCTAGAATAGCTTAGGAAGAGTCCCTAGAACTACAAAAGCTTAAGAGGGAAAAACATATCGGTTAAAACAATCTTTAGTGTGTATCTTATAATTTCTAATAATGTCTTTTGAAGTTTTTTCCCTTCTTTTATGTGTTATACATAGTACAAAGATGCATATATCTTTTCTTAAAATCCCCCTGCCACTCTTTCATTCTCTTGCTCAATCAAATACTTTGTAATTTTTGTTATCGACCATTTGAAACATTGTTCTTTACGCTGCCAATTTGTTAATGTTAGAAAATAAGTTGGCAGCCCAACAGCTGTTTCCATTCCGAACTGATTTTATGATTTATAAACTAATAGTTTAAAATTAGGTCACACCATCATTAGCTTAAAAGATTTTTAAGAAATCAAATACCCCTAAATCATATCATTAAACAACGATTTTATTGGGAATTGTATTTCATTTTTTTGCCATTCACATCGTTTGGTAATATTGGTTATCGGACCGTTGTCGATAACATTAAACTGAATGGCATTTATTGCCCCACCTTGGGTGTATTGGATTTGTTGTTCACATTGTGTGAAGACGCTTTGTTTATACTGCGGTTAAGAGTAGTTTAATTAACGTCCGTTGGTATTTATTACATAGACTCTAGAATATTTTTAAGTATGCGTAATTTGGGCAAGCAACAGTCACAGGATACCACCGACACTGGTGTGGAAAAGGTGGATTATCCGCGTGCGACAAGTAAGTATGACGCAGCCCATCATCATCATATTTATGTTTGGATACCAATATCACCTATTTTATTAATTAAAAATTACCATGCAACATATTTTTATTTGCAGATGGAGTAGTTTTTGGCGCAATTGTAACATTTGTTGGATTTTTTGTACTCATGATGTCTTTCTGTTCTCCATACTGGATTGAATCATATGAAGAAACTCGCAGCAGTTTTAAAAATATGGGTCTTTGGCAATATTGCTTTAAAGACTTCACATATCCTAAGTATCAGTTTCCAAAACAATTTAATGGTTGCCACAATATATTCTCAGACGTAAGTCACATACTTATGTATGAATACATAAAATATTTCACTAAACATTTAAAAATTATATATTTTTGAACATCAGGAATACTATGTTATACGAGAATATCTGTTGCCAGGTTGGCTTATGGCTGTTCAAGCTTTTGTTACCATGTCTTTCATTATTACTTTCGGAGTTTTAACTATACTTGCCCTAACGATAATAAGACTGCCATTAAAGGGTGTACTACAATATGAATGGATGTTGGTGAGAATTTCCTATTTGGGCGTTGCCATTTCGTGTAAGTACTAAAAGTGGTCTGTTTTATGAATATTATTTATTTTCCATTACGTTTTCACCAGCACTCTTCATGTTTCTTGCCGTTTGCATTTTTGGTGCCTGTGCATATCGAAGAGATTGGCTCATGTATCCCAAATTCAATGTACTCGGTTGGTCGTACGCATTTGCAGTTGTAACATTTATGTTGCTTGGCTTAGCTGCACTGATAATGCACCGCGAGTCAAATCAAGCTTATGATGCCCGTGGCGAACAAAAAAATCTCGTCATGCAAATGGAAATGCATGAGCCTGGCTATCAACCTCCAAGGCATCACCAAACTCAATCTCGTTCTCTGCAGGGTTACATATAGAACCACACCCTCGGTATACATATGTAGCTCTAGTAAAACTTTATTCCCTTTCATTGAAAGCAGTTTTGAGTAATTTTGTCGATTGCTATTCAACGCACTTATAGTTTTAGGAAAATATGAACACTTTTTTGAATCTCGATATTTCTTTTATAAATCCGTCCTTACTTCTACTAAAAAAACCAAACCCTTAAAAAAAATGTGCCTTACAATCATAAATGTACAATAAGTAAAAATGTTTGTAAATTGTTATTCCAAATGAATGTAAACTAACATATATCAAAAATACCGTCCAGATATTTAAATTATGCACGTATATATATATATATATATATATATGTAATAATAATAATTTTTATAAAACGTTTTTTAATAAATTGCAATACTTTTCTATATAATCTAAACATGTTGCAATCATTTGGATATGGTCAAGAAAATTCCTGATAATACAAAGATCATCATTCCTCGATCAAATTAATATGATGCAAACAATAGCAAAGCTATCAATGTGGGTACCATTTTTACCCACTGAAATCACTATTTTGATGAGATATTCCCAGATTAAATCTGTTGAGTATCCGCATTACTATACACCCACCATATTAATCACCTTCTAAGAAGTGGCATACCATAAACTCATCCGCATGGATAATGGTGTTTAATTACTGTGTATTTGACAATTTCAGTAACATTTGAATAGAAACAAGTGTTCGTTCATCAAAACAATGCAATGGTTCAGTGTGTCTAGAATCACTTGCCACATTCAATATACAAATATATCAACATTAATCAGGATGGGAGCATGGAACATATAAAAAAATCTATACAAGTATGATTCCAATTAGAAAAAGAGGGAGAAAGAAGAAAAATATTACTCATCCTTCTATTTCAAAAATTGAATAAATCTGGTCTGGTCTAGAATTTTGAATAGAAACATTTGAAACAATGATTACCTATGTATGTATGTATATTATATTACATTTATATTTATTACAATTATTATTTCGATGGATTCATTTGTACATTACAAATAACTTAAGTCTATTAAAACTAACAGCAGCGGTGTGATGACAAAGTTAGTATAGTATTTCGTCTAGACTGAGTGTCATCATCAATCATCAATGATTCTGATAGCTTCGCACTTACAAACGATCGAAGATTCTTAAGCTAATGAATTACAAATATTACATCTTCATGATTATCATATTAACTGACTTAAAGAGTATTTAAGTTTATATGTAATATATGTATTTTTAAAAAATTTGTAACAAAATTATGTTGAGTCTTATTTATAAAATTTTTTGAAGTGAAACTTCTTTAGTGGCGTTAAGCAACATTTTAGTATAAAATTTTGAATGAAAAAATACAAAATGTAACGTTTTTCGATTTCTGAATCTCATGAACTACAGTAGGTAGTCTTCAAATTTTCTCAGAATATGTATTTCTATTGCCATAACCCCAACAAATAATAAAATTGTTGGAAAGTCCACCGGAAAAGCCTCAATAAAGAGATTACATTTTCACAACAACAACATGCAATTAGTGTGTATTAAAATGTTTATAACAACATGCGTGCAAACAGCTTCTGTGTTGTACAAAGTAAGCGAATGTACGAAGAGAAAACGAGAAACACACGAAGCTGTGTTGTATTCGCTTTTGTTCTAGTTTGTAGTCATGAAGGGCAATATGAACGTCCTTTTGTTCATGTCTAATGCAAATGTTGTATTTGTTTTATAATGCTCTCTCTCTCTCTCTCTCTCTCTGTCTATTTTTAAGAATTTTCACTGCTATAACGTGTCCGATGGCACACAATTATTTTTTAGTAATTTTAACAATTCCATATATACTGCACACCATTTAAAATACAATACATCCATAAACTAGCCCAGTTTAGTTTGAATTTGATGTAACTTTCATGTTTCCAAACTCATTGCTTAATAATTTCATAACATCGGCATGTTTTAAATCGGGACGCTTATAGCGTTTATAATTTTCCTTAACGTACTTGGCAAATCCAGTTGCCTCCTTAATTTGCGTGGCAATAATATTTCCATCCTTGTCCTTCTTGTTACGGAATAATTGGATATCTCCATGGCAGTATGAACAACGAATATTTTCAACTTTCTTGGATTTGGAATGTGCGTTAGACCTGCAAGAAAAATAGTATTTGAATCAATTCCAACTACTGTTATTACACTATTTATTATTTATTACTTTGCCAAGCATCGAATGCACTTGTATGTATATTTGTACTCAATTTCATAATTATGGCAAATTCCGATCTTGGGTAATTCCGGGTATATCTGATTTGCACGTGCCGCCCACTTTTTCCATGTGGCACCATGGCCACTTTCTCCGTTTAAGATCCAAGTCGCTGCATGACAGAGTTCATGTATGATCGTACAACGCAAACGTTCTGCACTAGTTAAAACTTTATCGCTCAGCTCAATGACACTCGAACGAATGCCGAGACTGTTGGTAATAGAAGTAATGTAAAAAAGATTACAATGTGGCATTAAATATCCATAAATAGTAATAGGAGTTGTCATACCGCTTCTTGTTAAGACACCTGCCTGCAGTGGTTGTAAGTTTTTTATTCCAAATTACTGGCACATTAAATGATTCATTGAACAGTTCTTTAATGTACATAGCATACAGCTCCTGAGCCAGTTCGTCCTTCCTAGTGCGGTAGTTGTCCCGATACAAAAGTGCTTTTGGGTCACAAAGCGATTTACTAACGCAATCTACAAAAATATATGCAAAGAAATTATATACATATTTAAATAATAAACGAAAAATTGTGTTTAACCTTCAAGCGACTTAAGGAAACTGTATTTTCGATTTGTTGTTGTGTTTGTTTCCTCAAACTTATCCAAAAGACGTGTTTTTGTTTTTGATGACTTGCTTGCTGGCGTCTTAACTGTTGTTGGGAATTTAAAAATGGGTTTGCTGTCACTTTTTTTGACACTAACACCACCACTTATTTGCCTTTTAATATCCTGAACACGTTCGTAAACAGGGGTCCCTGGCATGTATACGTTCTCAAGATCTTCAAGAAGATCGTCACTCACAGAACGTACATTTTTTATAATTTCCTCAGCGGTTTCCTCGTCTTCGTATCCAGTGTTCGGTACAAAAAGTTTTCGTTTGGTTTTGAAATTATTTTTACTTGTTGATTCCAATTTGGGCTTATTATTACTTCGACAAGTGCGAAGTATATTTTCCAAAGGTGTGCGTCCTTGTTCTTCATCTTTTGATCTCTTCATTGTCGGTGAAATTTCTTGTATTTCGTTGCTGGTCTGGCTATTGCTACTACTTCTAGAAATCGTTGATGCAATACTTATGGTATCATCTTTGCAGTCTTTTTCATTGTCTGATTCAATCTCAGAGTCACTGTCGTCATCAATTAATTGGCGCCAGCGCTCCTGTACTTTAGGATTTTTGTTTTCCGATTGTGTACCTTTAAAGCGATTCTCATTTCGTAAAGTATCAAGTCTATTTTTCTTTGGTTGCACTGTAGTTGGTGTCTTCAAATGTGTGGAATCCATGTTGCCATTAACAATTTTCGAACGAACTGTTAGAAACAAAATAAAAATCTATTAATATAATACATAACAACGAAAGTACCCTTTACTTACAAATGCTAAAATCATCCAAAACACTCTCATTTCTCACAGCGGCGGATTTCTTAGTTACTTGTTTTTTCGGAGTAATCATCTCAGCGCGTGTTGTTCTACTGACTGACTTGGTATTTTTGTTTCCAGTGCCACTAATGCGGTTAAGAGTCTTTATAACTTTTGGCGTTTGCCATGAGTTTCCATAAAGTTGATTTAACAATTCCTCGGCGTGAACAATAAAATTTTCTTCTTCGACATCAGATGATAGATCCACGATTTCTTCACAATCACTCTCAACATGCAATTTAGAAGATGCTTGTTGTGATTTATTTATCTCACTTGTTATAGTAGCTGGTCTACTACTCTTTCTATTGTCACTTGTACCGCTGCTCGACACTGATGAATTCGATGTATTTGTCTCTGCATTAGAAATATGTATCTTTATATTAAATTTTGCAGATATGTTGATACTATTTAATTGTAATGGAACTACGCTTATTGTATTTGATTCTGTTGTTCCCAAAGATGATGAAATGTCACCTGAATCTGTTTCCTTAGATTTTTGGCTATCGTTAAGTATCTCGGCTTCACTTGATGTCTCTGGTACAGTTATGGACTCGTCAATATTGGAATTGAGTGTTCTATCAGCTGAAGATGATGCTTTACTGTTAAAACTGTGAAATTCAGCATTTGATTTATTTACTTCAGACTCGCCATCATCAATTTCAATCAAATTTAAACCATTTGTTATATGTTGCATATTTTTTTGTGTCGGACTTTTATAATCAATGTGAACAATCTGTGACATAATTCCAGTTGTTGCACTCATTGATTCCGTATCAGCTTGTGCAAGTTGCCTATGCAATTCGACTTCAGGCTCGTTATACAGTTCACGTTGCGCACACCCTTCGCGTTCGAATGATACATCACGCAAGAAAGCATTAATACGAGAAATCTTGTCATCACAGAGAAAATTCGCTGATGTCGGCGGCTTTGTTGTTTGATCATGTACATCAGGTTGATAGCCGGAGATTGCAGGCTCCGGTTCAATTATGGTATCCTTGTAATCGCTTATTGTGTCCGAAATAGTAATACACAGCGATGTCTCGGGTTTATGTGTTGCTTGTTTTGACAAAATGTTCCTTGTAGAAATTAAATCATCGGTTACTTCCAATGGTTCCATACCCTCACTCTCAGTCTGAGTCTGAATCACATGTAATTCGTCGTCAACATCTTTCTGAGTGTTTTGCTGAGTGTCTGCTTGTTGCCAGTAGAACGCGCTGCCATGAGTGGTCGACCCACTGCAACACAAAGGATTTTCGAATATAGATGACAATAACTCTGTAGGCTTTTCACAACTTTCGTCCATCACATTTGGTGTGATGCTTGTGCTTTGATTTAGGTTTTGTTCCACTTTTGTTACTTTCTCTAGTTCAGCCGAACTATTCTTTTTTTTTGCCGATAAAGTCAACTTGGCAAATTTACTTTTTATTGGCACTTTTATCTTGGTTGGGTCAACCGGCCGAATTAATTTATAGTCAGTATCGTCGTCGGCCATCTTCAAATATACTTAACTGTGCCGCCGAAGTACACAAATGGTGAGTGTTGCCACCTTATTGTATTTCTAATAAAAATAAACAATATTTTTAGTTTGTAACTTAAAGGTGGTATAAAAAAGTAAAATAAGAAATCTTATTCTTATTTCTGCAAAATGTAAACAACAAAAATAGCACAATCACACAATCACTTTGGCGTTCATGCAGACACATGAAAAATAACTCATAATTCGCAGAATTCTGACGAGCCACCAAAAGAAATGATCACTTTAGTTGTTTGTTTCATTTCAGAAGAGGAACAGCAGTGTTCCTTTCCCATTGTTGCTTGTGCATGCATTTGTGTGAATGTCAAATCCTGCACAGCTGATAAGACATCAGTGTTTTGTATCAATTTGTTTGTTTGTTTTATATGAATTATATTTTATACATGATCTGCTTGATTGGAAAAGATTTCTCCTTTAGAACCATATTTAATTAAAAGAACGAAGTACACCAGGATCTGTGGAAATTATTTTGTAATGGAAGTGCATCTGAATCGAGTGTTAAGCGAAATGTAAATGTCAAAAATTTAAATTTCCATTTATTAATTATTATTATTTCACACACTTAGCGCTGCCCAACAAGACACCGTTGGAGTTTTAATTGCTAATCGTCAGGGCCTATGTTTAGGAGGTGAGACAATTTTACTTGGAATATTTGATTTTTTTAATGATGTAATTAATTTTTATAATTTATGCAGCCAAAGGCAATATTAATCCTGATGTTTCGGGCATTGGAATGGCTATTTCAGAGATAGCTTTGAAACTGGAACCAGAGATTAATGCCCCAACAATTTGCCTTTACAGCGGTAAAAAGTGAGGGCATGTGCATACATATGACTTAAAAAAATGCAAATTGATAATTATACTAATACTTATTTAAGACGCTGCATTATTCAAAAAGATGGTGAGTTAACTGGTATAATCTACAAATATGCCGTTTCGGCTGCATCTACAGCTGCTAATTAAAGGTTAAAGTCTACAAATGATTCGAACAACAAAGACAGCCATCATGCTTCCAACCATCAAGAACAGACGGTTAAAAAATACAAAATACATATGGAATCTACTTATATAATCATGATCTTAGAATGAATATATCCTTGTATTTATTTTTCTTATATTGTATATGTATACAATTGCTTCCCTTTCATTGTACTATAAAAAAATCGATTGCCATCAAGATAGACAGACAATTCATTAAGTACTACTATATAAGAAGAGTTCATACAATTTAAGAGTAAAAGCCAATTACTTTGAAGATACTACAAAATTGTTATTTCATAAATATATTTTTGAATTAAAGAGCATATTTACAATGCAAGTATTTTATTATTGTTCCATATTACTAATGGCCAGACAATCCCGTTTAGTTTAAGGAATCATGTTTTTACTTTTCTTGGAGCTGAAGAAAGCTCTTTTATTGTTAACACTACAGTAGCTATATTTTCCAATATTCACCGATAATGATATCAAATCAAGGAACCAAAAGCCCTTAGCTTTGTACCAATTTAAACATTTTTTCGTCCTAATAAAAACATGCAATGTTCCACTAAAATAAGACTACTCACAATTGTATCGTAGTCACTCAAAATTTTGAGTGGAAAAAACCGTAAGTGTTGAGTGTTTGAGACAACCTTCTACTTGTGTCTTGTGTAACTAAAACGAAAGGAATGGATGGGTAGATCTTTCGTTTGGTTGAGTGAGGTATGAGTTAATATTGAGTTATCCGAAAACATATTCGACAAATTGAGTCCACTCAGCTTCCTTTTGTTTTGTGGGGAATCAAATTTCGGGGCTGTTTTCTGTACAAAATACCACGAGCACATTTCTTGTCTCTCTTTTACGATCACCTTGTTGTTCCTTCATCGTTCAATGCAACCGCCACATTAACCATAAAAACAAAAATCAGATACGAATTGGATTATTAATTCATAATTAGAATACATACACAGCACTCTAAATTTTTGTATCATTATCTATTCATCCATTCCGATTTGATTTTGTTGAATGAATACTGAAACAATATCATCTCCAATCGTTTCATTTCAATGTGTTCCTATAACTCACTCATTCCATTTAAAGTGGAACAATGCAGCCGTCTAGAATTAGAAGAATAAAACTTCACTTTTCCATAAACATGCCGTAAAATATAATTATGAGCCATTTATTTATTTATATACTGTTCACTGATATCAAAAATCAATTCATTCGTGAATTATCAAAGACTAGTAAGAACGAGATAAATCATCGACGAACTAGTTTACATCCTTCAAAGAGCGCCTTTCGAACTACATACATATGTCGTTCGCGAACTACCATAGAGTAAAACGAACAGTTTTTATTAACAAAAGGAAAAGGAAAACTTTATTATGGATTCACACAATATAAAACTCAGCTAAAACATGTTCTCATGATTTGTAGAGCTGTTTTGAAATAATTTTGTGATCAGCTCCTTAAATGAAAATGTGTTTTATTTTTGTTATTTGGAATATTTAAATATGAATGGAAAAGACCATTTTCGTGATGAAGTCGACATGATGGCCAGCATCAGAAGACGAGGCAGAACCTAGTTTCCGGAATTTCACCAGCGACGATCAGAATGCTATTGCTAATGATTTGGCTCGAGAAAAATCAGAAGAAATATGATGATGCAGACTGCATACCACACGAAGGTGAAGCTTCAGACGAAGAAAAAGAATTGGTTGTGGAAGCAAAGTGATGATGATGACCAAAAAGAGCGGTTATAGTTCGTGTTTTAACAAAGGAGATGTAATCAACCAGTTGTTGTTGTAGAACAGGATGAATATATGAAAGAAAAATTGACTGTAGTTAAAGATGAAGCTGATAGTGATACTGAATTTTCTCTTTTACGAGAAATAGAAACTCACCATTACGTCATCGGAAAAGATGGTAATCGATGGAGCAAAAGTGAGCCATCTGATCAACAAATTCGTGCGCACAACATCATTCGCAGTATTGGTGGTCCAATCATTTCATCTTCTGTGCCAAATGAGGTCATCAGAAAGATAATAACGCAAGAAATGGTCACTATTATTTTGAAAAAGACCAATTGAAAGGCAACAGAAATTGAAAATAACTACAACGCAAAACACACAACAAAAGAGCGAAAAACTTGGACAGCGATTACTGAAACAGAATTTTATGCATATCTTGGTGTTTTAATGGCTTCTGGTGTTTCAGACAACAACTTGCAAAACATTACCGAGCTTTGGATTCAGAAAATCTTCCAATCTTCTAAGCAGCTCTATCACTTCGAAGATTTAAGGACATTTCACGTTTCATTCGCTTTGACAATGAAACTACACGCCAAGCACGGCTGGAAACAGATAAAGCTGCTCCTATTAGTGACTTTTGGTTCATGCTGAATAGAAACCTTCATAGTTTGTACAAAGTGCATAGCTGTATTACTTTTGGCGAACAGTTATTTCCATATCGTGGTAGGACCAGATTCACGCAATATATTCCAATTAAACCAGCAAAGTATGGTTTGAAAGATTTTTAGGCTTTTAATTCTCAGTCTCACTATCCATTGGAAGGGATTTTATTTGCTGGAAAAAATTCAGATGCCACACGTGAATAACCTGATCAACAAGGAGCTCTGACATCAAAATATGCGAATAGCGGTCGTACCATCGTTGCAAATAATTTATTCACAAGTTTGCAAGGATGTGACAATCTCATCGATGGAACATTACGAAAAACATTACGAAAAAACGACAAGTGTGTTCCGCCAGAATTACATGATACACTAGACTGAATTTGGTTTTTACAACAACAATTTTGCTATGTGTTCTTATGAGCCAAAGAAAACCAGAGACGTTTTGTTATCAACAGTGCATTAGGACACACAACGAAAATAAGTCTGGGGTCGATAATATGGATCAGATGCTAACTCGTTAGTACACCAAAAGACAAACAAAAAGATGGTCACTAGCTTTTTTCTACAACATCGTTGACATTGCCAATTTAGCAAGCTACATCATTTGCAATGAAAACAAACGTCTGAGAGGCACTGATTCTCGTAGAAGCTACATAATCAAACTCAATGAATTGTTGGTCACACCTCACATTTAGGATCGTATGAGCAACCCCCAAGTCTTGAAGCAATACAACACTCGTTTAGGTATTGAAGCCTTTTTTGGAATACCAATTGATGTAAGTTTATCAAATTATTTTTGTTTAAATGATAAACTAGCTGTGCCCGCGACTTTGTACGCGTGGTATTCGAATTATGTTTGTAATAGCTGGTAGATTATCTTTAGCGTGGACTGAAGTTGTGAATTATTGACACACGTCATTAGATTGGCTGTAAGTTGACTTATTAGTGTAACAGTAGAGCCGTCAGGGATTAAAACATACAGATTCCTGGAGTTACTAACCCCCAACAGAGGAGATAAAGCTGACCGTGCGAAAAACAGCTTTTAGTAAGTTCTGCACCCGGCAACACTCAACGTCTGTCCCTGGGCTTTGTTAATTGTAATTACGTAACATGGGTAACTGAACTCATAAACGAAAAATTGTTTGGAATAAAAGGGATACGGTATATAAAACATCTCTCTTGAGCCGAACCCTGTTAAAATGGAATGAATGAACGCTACATGCTACAGGAAGTTTACTAAACATACGTCAATGAAAACCGCACTGAAATCGGTTAAGCCATTCCTGAAATTAGCGTGCACAGATAGAAAAGCGTTCACAATTTTAAATATATAATAATAATAACAATATTATAGTACATAGATAATAAACTAATCAATTTTATTTTTCTTGTTTCAGATTCCTGTTATGGTAACATCAACTTTTAGGTCTGCATCAGATACAAAGCGATTGTGCTACGTATGTAATGCTCAGAAGAGGCTAAAACGGAAAACACGATTCCATTGCATCACATGCAAGAAATATATCTGCCTTCAACATTGTCATGTCATGCACAAATGCAATGCCTGCTATATGGCTGTTGATGCGGAAGGTGAAGGCTAATAATAACTTAATTTCAATGATAATGTTGAAGTTTGAAGTTTAAATGGCATTAATTGATAAATGTAACCTACCAAATTCATAAGACACTCAGGCAGCCTTTTGTTTCAAAAGGTACTTACATATATTGGAATGCTCAGTGAGTGCACCAATTTCAGTTCATTTGTTGTGTTTCTTTATTAATTTGTTAAGTTATTATAATTTTTAATTCTGATAGTTACAAACTAATAAATATAATATATACTTGAGTACTTGAGGGCGATAGATAATAAAAACAAATTTATCTATTTGTACGATTACTACTTTATATAGTATCATATGGTATGGAATACATGTGTTGTATGCATAGAGTTAATACAATGTGTATTTTGCATATGCATATTAAGTGCACAGATTTGTTTTATTTTTATAAAATAAAAATGCATAATGGATTTCACTACTAACAAAGATATTAACTAAATATTTTTATTATATATAATATTATTTAAATATATAGGTACGGTAGATAAATATAATATACGTATATTTTTCATAAGATATAAACAAAATATTTAACAAATTCATATAGTAATTTAAATACTTAGTTTGGCCGCTGCGATTGTACTTCTACTTTTCTGTTTCTCTATCATTAAAATTATCTTATTTATTTTCAATAATTAACTGTAATTGTAGCACCAAACTACGCGCCAATTGAAGAAGTGCCCGGGCATTATGCCGTTCCGCCATTTCTGTAATTAAAATATAATAGTTTTTTGTTTTGAAATTTTAAGAGATTACAGATCTCCATGCTTCACCATACCATTGAAAAACTTAATAACATCTGTAAAATCCATACTATGTGATAATATTATATCACGATAAGTTTCCAACAAGGCGAGCGCCAAGAACAATACAAAATGACCAGATGCTGTATGCTTGGCTGCCCAGATAACTTCCCATGTTGTAAAAACGTCATTATAGATAAATTCGCGTTTAAAATCTAACAGAAACCAACGATAGCAAAAGTAGAAATGAGTGTAATCTCCATTCGAATCCATCAGATCGTACATCTCCGAGTATAAAATTTGTATAAGCGAACTACGGGAAAAACCAAGATTATCAAAAAAAAAAAAAACAATATAATTGATAAAAATAGAATTTGGTATGTACAAATTTATTTACCGCATATTAGCGAAGTGCATATCCATGGCTCCACCATTTGGAAAATTATGAATCATGCGTTCCATAAGTTTGCAGAAACAACTATAACTTAAAGATTCATCATCGAAAATAACTAGTAGCGGTGCCAATAGGTCGCACATCCCTTGTAAATAGCCAATTTCTAAGTGCTCCCAGACATATGTGGTTATAACATTCCGCAACTTATCTAAATTCTCATTGGCAAAGTACCAATAGTTGCGATCGCAACGCAAAACATCCTTCTCAATTCGATATAAATTTAAGCCAAAGTTCTCTAACAGTTCACTCTAAAATTTCAAAAAAAAATTCCATAAATATATCACTGTGTTTTATATGACTTGTGACTTGGTATAATTACTTACACTATATACTCCACCATTGGAGCTAGCTGGCGATGCACAAACTGACTTTGGTTGCTGTAATACTGTTTTAGCATCGTCACAACCGCCAACGATGTTCCCACCACTTATGTTAGCATGTTCGGCAAGAACATGCCTTTTATCTGGTGAACGTACTTGTTCCCAATTGCAAATATCTATGGAAGCGTTCGTAATTATTATATCTGTTTCATGTTGTTGTTTCGAAATACTTGGCATTTTATCCAAGAATGTTTGTAAATTCTTTTGCAAAGTCTCATCGGAAGACACTTTTTCTTCCTTATTACCCGTAAAATCTTCTTCTGTTTTTAGCATAGTATCACCGGCCAGCGGTTTTGGATTTTGATTATCTAATAATGTTGTACTTTGTTTATGATATGTGTCTTTGGTACCCAATATTTTATCATTTGAAATTGTGACTTCTCTATTGGCATAGAGATGTACTGATTGTTCTGACGTGTCTTCTTGTTCATATGTTAATATTTCCTCAATATGACCAGAATCAGTACTGGTTTTGATTGTGCGTGGTATAGAATTGACAGTAAGGTTATCAGTGCAATGCTTTTCTCTTTGATTATCTTCATATTCCAAATCACCAGGATCGGAAAAGTCTGATATATCTTCAAACACTTCATTTTCTAGTTCCCCAATCTCAAGATCCTCAGGATTTGCACAACCTCCCTCCATGCTAGTTTTGCTACCTGAGCTTAATTTTGCTACGGCATTTGCAGTCTTCTCCTTAACGCGTTGTTGCACTATTGCATCTACTGCAAGCCATTCGCCCATTGTTGTCTCATAGTAATGCTTACATTTCTCATCCTGTTTTTGTCGTTCATTGGGCGTTGAACCAAAGCTTAATCGAAAGAAATGAAAATTATGAAATTAAGGACACATAACAATAGCAACAAATGGTTTTGCTAACCTGTAATGACCCAACAAATAGGGCCAAACTTTTTGTCTTAACTCCGGTTCGACACCACCAAAATATATTAAGCGATAGAACTCTTCTTTATTTGTTATCACTCCACCTTCATTTAATTTTTCCCAACGCTCCTTTGTTAGACCATCCGCATCGGCATTTACTGAAATTTTTTTGTAAAAAGTATTATGTATTTGTTAGAATTATCATAATGGTATTATAACAAGAACAATGAAATTACTTTCAGGCGTTATGCGGCCATGAACTAGACCGGACAGATGGGTGCGCACAGTAGACAAATGCCGACAGTAGGCTAGCCAACCATAGAACGCGCGGGAGATTATCTGACGTCGCATGGTTGTGCAAACCATCTCAATACTGATGTTCTGTGAAGGCTGGATTAAAGGCGATTCTACTGAATATTGGTCTATTGAAAGACTTTTATTGGAACATTCGCTACTACCGGTGGTTGAGCAACTACTCAGTTGAGCGCGTCGTGGAGTACTACGAACAAAGTCTAATATTGAATGTGTAGCAGCTGTCAATATGAGAAGAGGCACACTAAAAAATAATAAACTTAGATAAATGAACACCAATTGCTTACCAAATTCCTCGTGGTTGCTTTTACTGACAATTCTGAAGACATAATCGATTGGAGTTCCATCGAGCGATTCTTTCACTGACGGCAATATATGTCGGCGGACATTCTTTGGCCATGGAAAAGTCTTTCCCAAACCACGATGTGACCAAAGTGGTGGATCTAACTGACCATGAGGCAATAGACCAGTTTCTAGACAACTAAGAAACTGTTGCATATGACCACCCTCTGGGAAATGTATCGGTGGTCGTTGCACGCCATCCTGACCAACAAGAATGATTGTACCGCCGCTATCTTCATCATGACTCTGATGGCAGTGTACATAAACAATATCATCAACATTAATATTAAGGGCATAAGCCCAGAAAACATCTTTGTTAATGCTGTCATCCTCATCATTGGAACCGTTCATTAGCTGGTTAGGCGTCCACTTTACGGTCAATGTTTGAATATGTTGATGTAAGCTTAGATAGCCCGGTATGGATTCATTGACGTCCTTCTGTAAACGGTTCGAAGAATGAGAATTCAAATAGTCAACTATTGCAAATCTTTTTACCGGCAATACGTGAACATTGTTTTTACCATAAAGTAATGTGGCTTTTGAATTTTGGTGGAGAGACTCTACATAGTCCTTGGCAACCGTTGCTGAGACAATCGATTTATGCGAAGAGTTATTTGCATCATCTGAACTCGCGTTTAGGCTACGTTTAAAATTGATAATCGGTGGCCGAGAAGAACATGTCGAAGAAGAGCGACGAATCGAACTGATTCGATGCCGTTGCACCAGCTCATCCGCATGAGGATCGTTCATATAATGATCAATAATATGGGAACGCGTAAACTTCAGAGCACATGGGCCGACCAGCAAAGAGCTTAATATTGAACCATAGTCTGGATCAGCAACCAATGACTCACGATCATAATAATTACTTGCATTGGCAACTAAATATTCAATAATCTTAACCAAGCGTTTCTCGTAAAGAGCCAATCGGATCCATAAATATCTGTATAATTCAAAACAATTTATTTAACAAGACTTACTCACAATACCACAAGCTTACTTCATTAACCCTAGCGAAACGAAGGTATTACTGCTGGTTATCGAAGCTCCACCAAATGTGCCAACTGCAATACTAGTGCCTTTTTTTAAAACGGGTGATCGATTTAAGCTGTCACTGCTTGAAGACGATCTCTTATTTGGATAGCTTGCTTCAACATCATGTACCATCTTACTAACATGCTCAGCATCTGGACAGTTTTTGCCAATTTTATGTAGCAGAGCCGTAGTAGAAGATGTTTTAAAAAGTCCCAATGCCCGACGACGCAATCCCTGGCTTAGGCACGCTTCTATAGCGCCACAAAGTGAAGTTACTGTACTACTCTCCTCATGCACATACTTTTTGGTGACTGACTCTTCCATCAACTGCTTCACTTCCTTTTTGACGTTAGCGATAAGACGCTCCTTATAGTCGGTGCTATCTGTTATGTTTGTTGTAAGAATGTAAATAGGTATACAAAATTAAGACGAATATACATGATGAGATTATTCTTTTAATTGGAATTACATTTGAACCAAATTTTATTGACTGATTTATTATTAACTGTTTACAACTCCTCCTTGATAAATTTCCATGTGGACGTGGTAAGGGAGCTCTTTAGGTGTAAGAACCCTGGAGCCGTTAAGATTGAAATAAAGATCAGTCCAAACCAGGTATCACAAGGGGCCATATGGCTTCTGTGTGAAGTTGCAGCCTCTCTATCCTATCTTATTCCAGTCTCTCCTATTCCAATGATTACAACTTTATGGTCACCCCATATTAATGACATCTTATTAAACTTTGGAATTTTATGTCATTCATATTATACTAGAAAATTTCATAATAATTTTCCAATCACACAACTTATTGTGAAGTTCTCACCACCAATTTCCAATATTCAACAAGTTACATTTCATATTCATCTATTCTTCATTCGTTCGTAAGTATGTACTTACAATATGTACATATGGAACTATTATTTATATGTATAAGTACATCTATGTATGGTATATCTATCTATCCATGTACGCATGTATCCATGTGCTATATCTATAGATAGAGTATTCTCTAATTAATCAGCTGTTGACATTACTATTTATCGTAACGGCATCAAGGGAAAATAGTATTTGATTTTCCTTCCTCCCATATTATCATCATCTTTTGTAAGTACTTACGTGTACGCATATACATATGTATGTATGTACAATGAATATAGTATATACATATATGTAGATTGATTTGCAATATGTGTAAGTATATTACCTGCACCAGCTTGGACCATTTTATCATTCGTTTATATTCAACTCCACTACAATACAAACAGAAAAACAATAATTAGTTATAGCAAACATACATAATGAGATTAAATATTGTACAATAATTGGAATGTGAAGAGGAAGGTGGCCGATGTAGATGGGTATATTCAACAGGACATTGCTACGCCCATGCTAAGCATCACACCTGGAAAGTATTGTAGGTGACAAAAACACAAACATATGTATACAAAAAATAAGAAAAAATTAATAAAAGAAATATAAATACATACACAGTTGAAAGTAATTTTTATTTAAATTTCCTTATTTGTTGCTCCTGTATTTATGTATGTATATTATGACATTTACAAATTGATTTTTGTTTCAAAGGCACACAGTTGGTTCTGAATTTTTAAAATCCTCATCATTATGGAAATATATACAAACATATGCATGCATATATTTATAAATAAAACAAAACCAAAAACACAAATACGCGAATCTGAAAAAAAATTAGATAAACACGACAGCCAAAAGAAAATAACCACAAGAAATGTGTCCTTGATTCTTCTTGATCGTTACAGAGGGCAAAAGTTTAACTGGTTTTGTTAACAATGCTTTGTGTTTTTAAATTTAAACATGTGTACACACCCACACGTAATCACGTCCAAAGGCAAACTAACTAACGCACATTTGGTGCTTGGGCTTTCGTCTTTCCAACCAATCATCCACGTCTAACAAACACATTACATCGTTAAATGAAACGACATTAAACTTTTTCTCTTGTTGCTTCATTATGGGGTCGGGGGTGGGTCAGCCCAGCTCATTCGTCCCTATATACTAGACGACCCGTACGACCCACACGTGCAATCATAAAACTTCTCTTTACGCACGACCCCAAAACCACCCAACCAGCCCACCATCAACGACACAACAACAAAGGCACGCATTCTTGGCGTCTATAGGTCGAGTGTCAACTCTACTCTATTCTCGTATTCGTTTCGTGGGTTCACTCGCTCGATGTATACCTTGGCCATACCTTTAAAAAATGCTAACACAAACGCAAATTCTCTTTTGTCGTTTGCTTGTGTCGATTTCATTCTATTTTGCTAATGACCCCTTCCTTCCACCATTCCTTTATTCATCTATCAACTATTATGCTCGCACGCTCTCTCATATTAAATGCAACAAGCAAAATGAGTTTGTTTTTGAGAAACAACGTGGTCACCGTCATCTCAATTTATACTCATATACAAACTAAATGTATTTGTATTAAATTTCGGAAACTTTTTGGAAGAACAGAAATTTATAAATAAATAATAAATATATTCTACACAGCAACTACCTATCATAATCCAAATCGATTTGAAAAGTACAATGTGTACGGACGGCTTGGCTAAGGTTTCCTTCATGATATTCGCCGCAAATATTGTAGAACTCATAAACAATATGTAGTTTCTACTAAAATGAAATTGAGAATCGTCTCCAAATGGGACGATAAAGCTACTTTTAGTCTTCAGTTAATACAGCATTTACTGGGTTGATTTCAATCACCGAAGGAATATCGTGAGTCCATCCATTAGATGCGCAACAAAACGTGCTTGTAATATCCTTTACACACTTTTCACCGCTCCTTATCATCATGTCCAAAACTCATGACACTTGCGTTGCCTTGCTAGTATTTGGAGGCATCTTGGGGCATCCATCCACACTAACTAACACCAGACGAATTTTAATTCCTTTAATAATCTATTTTTATAATTACTGTTTATTAACGTTGTCATTACGTCTAATCCAAAAGAACCGTGTACAATCATAAAACATAACCACACTTCACATATGTATATTAATAAAAAAAAAAATTTGTTATGTGCACGCACTCTCATTGTTTATTGTTGTATTCTTATGTACAGAAGAGTTTGAGTAGTAGCCATTTTTTCCAGCATAAGCTACTTTCTGGATGAGACTCGCACAATCTGTACTGCATGTACTAGCTTATGTTTAACCCTGCTTCTGAGCCAGTTCGCGTGCCTTGGCGCGTTCTAGCTTAGCAATACGTGCCAAACTCTTGGCACCGAGGATACCGCCTCCCCAGTGTCTACGGATTTCATCGTGGCGGTCATTGAAGTTAGATTTGATGGCTTCCAAAAGCTTGCTGAAGTTGGCCTTGTCATTAATTTCCACATTTGTTAGAGCCAAAGCTGAGCAGGTCTTGCGACGAACTAACAGGCCCAAACGTGCCTTGCCCTTGACAATGCAGTATGGGACACCCATCTTACGGCACAAAGCTGGCAAGAAGAGTACCAACTAAATAGATAGAAAATATTCAATTAGCTTATAGATTAATACATAGTGGCATAATGTTATGATATTTGTTGGCTTATTGTGTTGCGTTCTACTAATAATCAGCTTGTCAATACTCGTTCATACAAAGAGCTCTTCGCATTGAAGTAGCCCCTTCCGTTGAAGAAATTCAATTTTACATCATAACAAACACAAACACAACGCACACAATCTTTAAGAATAGTTTCTTTAACACACTTACCTCAAGTGGATCAACATCATGGGCAATGACAACCAATTGAGCCTTTTTCTGCTCAACCAATTTTGTTACGGTGTTGGTACCAGCACGAACAAAACTTGGCTTCTTCTTGGGCTGAACTTGCTTTCCCTTGGATTTTGCTTCCGCAATTTTCTTCAAACGCAGCTTCTTAGCGAGAGCAGACTCTGGACGGTATTTCTCCAGCAATTTAAAAGCTTTGACAGCGGTGGTCTTGTCCAAGGTCTGGGTGAACTGATGAATTGGTGGTGGCACTTTCAAACGTTTTTGGAGAACAGCCTTTTGACGCTGAACACGAATGTATTTTGGCCATCTAACAAAACGTGACAAGTCACGCTTGGGCTGAACATTTTGCCCTACAAAGAAAAGTAAACAAGTTAACTAAAGTTTAGGCAAATATTCACAGAAATTCAGATTACTTACCGATGCCAAAATTCTTGGGTCTCTTCTCAAAAAGCTGGTTGACAACTTTCTTGACAACTGGCTTTTTGACAGAGAGAGGTGCTGGTGCAACCTTCTTGGTCACTGGCTTCTTCTTTGGCCTGGGCTAAAAATACACAACATAATCATTTAAGTATTTAATAACAGTCACATAGTATTGGAATAAACATTTTATACTATAAAATTCTTAAACAATGTTTACCTTCTTGACAACCATTTTATTTCGATATTGATTAAAAGATGTTTATGAAAAACGCAGATATTTCCGCAGATCAAAACAACCAGCTTTATGCCTGCCGGTCGAAAAGGTAAAGGAATGGATTCGGCGGAAGTACCTTCAATGTCACCGAATTGTCAAAAAAAAAGTTGCAACTTGGTTACACTATTTTTTTTAACGACAGTTACAACACTGACTACATTCACAACACTGATAACAAGATTTTACGTAAATGGCATCACTATATTTCAAAATTTTTTTATTTTACAGCTTCCACACCACCCAATTAATTAAAAAAGGATACAAAGTGACCAACTAACCCATATATTCAATGTTTTGTTGATTACGACAACAATCTTGCTCACTAAATAGCATCATACATTGTTATATATATGTTTTTTGAACTCAATTGAATGTTATTCATCACCAGAGTAAGCCCGATAAATCTTAAATTGTTTTGTTTTTAGAAATGATAATGCCATGGCATAAGATTTGAGAGTTTAAAGTTCTTAAAAAAGTGGGAAAAAATGTTTCAATTTTTAAGAGTTATTGCCATTGTTATCGATACTTCTTGAATTGGTGGTGGCTATCGCAAGGGATGCATTATGTGTCGTCGCGGTTCATTTTGCAATAGGTTGTCACACCCAAAACACACATTCGAACAGGTTGTGAAACACTCACCATTTTGCAGTGCTGTAAAGTGTGTTGAAAATTTTTTTGATACTTTTGTTTTCCTTTTTTTTTATTTTGGTTAAATGTAAACTACATGGTTAGCGTTTCATGGTATCAAATTGAAAATATTAAAGGAACCTCGGAAGCAATTGGCCATAATTGTGCCATAATAAAAAAACCTACCGAGCCTAGAATTAATTGAAAGAAAATCTCACTAGCGAGTGAGTGCGACTGAAAAAAATTTAACTCAAATAAGAACTGAATTAGTGAGCAAGCCACTGCAATATACATACTATAGTATATACATATGTAGATATATTTCAATTCGAAAGCAACAAGTCTTCCAACAAACAAACATGAGTTCCATGTCGAGTTAGTGTTAGTTTTAATGGTGAAAAGTGGCGACTTTGAAATATCATAAATGGCCCAAAATGGTGTTGGTGTTGGTGCCGGTGGCTGCATTGTAAGCAGTAGCATAAACAGCTTAAGCATTAATGGTAGCAGCAGCAGTGGTAGTGGTTCTGCATCTGGACATGTTCATGCAGTCGTCGTGTGGGAATTCGAATCACAAACTGGAAAATGGATACC
This sequence comes from Amiota albilabris, assembly GCA_037040105.1. NCBI lineage: Eukaryota > Metazoa > Arthropoda > Insecta > Diptera > Drosophilidae > Amiota > Amiota albilabris. The sequence continues at coordinate 122,893 of JBANCV010000007.1, forward strand.
ATACACACCGGCTGTTTCGCAGCACTTGGAGCGGGCGCATGTCAAAAAACTAACGCGCGTGCTACTAAGTGATGCCGATCCTAATTTAGAACTGTTCTATGTTAATGTGCGAACTATGACACAAGAATCGGAGGAAGATTCTGGCTTGGCGACCATTGGTGTACGTCGCATGTACTATGCACCCAGTTCTCCTGCAGGAAAAGGCACCAAGTGGGAATGGTGTAGTGGTACGAATCATGGTGCAAGTGATTGGCGATCGTACGATATGCAAGTTCAATGTATTATTGAAGATGCATGGGCACGGGTAAGTGTTACACCTCACTTCTTATTTTATGAACACAATTATTTAATAATATTGAAAATAACAACGCACCATAATACAGGGCGAACAAACACTGGATCTATGTGACACGAACATAGGATTGCCTTACAAAATCAATTTCCTTAATCTGACGCAGATGAGCCAGCCGAGTGGCCCCAAATTTAACATAAGACGCACAAAACAACCGCCATATCCATTGGTTAAATTAACACCGCAACAGGCGCTACAGTTAAATGGTACGGTACCTAATGGTAGATCTAAGTAGATCAATTAATAAATTTTGTTTTAATGAATTATAATACATATTACATACTACTAAACTTTAGGTTACATTTTTAAACTAATAAACTAGTTTAATTCTTCTTTAAGTACTCTTAAATATTATGTACATATTGTTGTTTATATCTTGTATACAATTTTATTTTCAGTTAATAATATCTACAGTGAATATGGTCCAATTAAACGCAATACTACAGTGCCAACAAATAGCCACAAGTCAACCGATACAATATTGGGTCAACAACGCAGTAATGCCATGCACCATAGTGGAACTAGTGGTAGCAATGGAATTGTAAGCAATAATAGTCATAGGCAGCCACATCCATTACCTGTATCTGTGACATCTGTATCTGGTCCATCATGGAATCAAAATCATAATTTACAGCAGCAACAACAACAACAACATCATTATCATCAACAACAACAACAACAGCAACACAATCAACATCAGCTTCATCATCCATCTCAACAACAACAACAACAGCAGCAGCAGCAACAACAACAACAACATTCACAACGTAGTAAATCTCATAAGAAAAATGGCGAAATATCCACAACTAATCTTCGTCAAATACTAAACAATCTCAACATTTTTGGTAACAGCACTAAACATTCCACCATAGCACCTAGTACTGTTGCTTCTTCATCATCTTCACTGTCGTCGTCGTCACATACGACCAACAACAACAACAACTCATCTTTAAAATACCAGCACAAACATCAAAATCAGATGCAATCATTTTCGCATGCCAAAAGCATGCTTACGTCTTCCATGAATAGTCATCATAGTCGTTGCTCTGAGGGTTCGATACAATCGTCTCAGCGAAGTAGTCGCATTGGATCACATCGCTCGCGATCACGAACTCGCACCTCTGACACAGATACTAATCGACGTCGTCCAAGCGTCGACACCGTGTCCACTTATCTCAGTCACGAAAGCAAAGAGAGTCTGCGCAGTCGTAACTTTGCTATATCTGTCAATGATCTACTCGACTATTCTCTCGGCAGTGACGAGGTGTTTGTGCCATCACTGTCCCATTGCAATGTCTCGTCTTCCTCAATGTTAAATAACCGTGCCTCAGTGACCCCCCCTCCACTGTCGCGTCAAAGTAATGTCAATGTTAATGTTAATCATACGATGACAACAAGTGCTGGTGTTAGTGTTGGAGTAGGTGTTGGAGGTAGCGTTAACATCGGTGGCAATGTACAACAACAAGTTCAAAAGTGTCATTTGCAACAACAACAATCAATAGCCGGATCGATTGTTGGTGTAGATGCTGCAAGTAATATGATTTCACGTTTTGTCAAAGTTGTCGAACCTCCTCTTTGGCCAAACTCACAACCATGTCCCATGTGCATGGAGGAACTCGTGCACTCGACATCAAATCCAGCCATATCACTGAGTCGTTGTCAGCATTTAATGCATTTGCAGTGTCTCAATGGAATGATAATAGCACATCAAAGCGATATGAACAAGGTATTTACATCATCATTCAATTCAATACAATATAAAATTCTTGATAGAGATGGTAATATAACGATGAACTCTTCTGTTTCAGAATCTCTTTATCGAATGCCCTGTTTGCGGCATTGTCTATGGCGAAAAAGTAGGCAATCAACCAACTGGCACCATGTCCTGGAATATCATAAGTAAATGTCTGCCTGGTCACGAGAACCAGAACACCATACAAATTGTTTACGAGTAAGTGTGTCTTACTGAAATTCATAAAATCTTAAATTCTCATGAATATCATTTTTTTCGTCACAGTATTGTATCTGGCATACAAACAGAGGAGCATCCACATCCTGGTCGTGCTTTCTTTGCTGTTGGTTTTCCACGCATCTGCTATTTGCCCGATTGTCCTTTGGGCCGGAAGGTCCTACGCTTTCTAAAAATTGCATTCGATCGACGTCTGCTTTTCTCTATTGGCAGATCAGTAACCACTGGTCGTGAAGATGTTGTCATCTGGAATAGTGTCGATCACAAAACACAGTTCAATATGTTTCCGGATCCGACATATTTACAGCGTACAATGCAACAACTGGTGCATTTGGGTGTCACCGATTGATTGATTGACATTGATTAATTAATACGTATATATAACATTTCCTATTTCCTTTTATTAGCTCTAAGCAAGCAGTAGCAAGCATTTTGGCGTTCCATGTGCCACAGGCCATTCATATGATGATGCCAAACAAAAAAAAAACAAATAAGAATCATATGTAAGCCCCTTTAATTTTAGTCTTCATTTCATTCTTTATCATCATCATAATCATGATCTTCACAAGGATACACGACGAGCATAATTCAATACAATACATTTGTTATGTATAATTAGTATGAGAGCCTATACCTCAAGTATTACAGAATTAGTTTCACAGATTAGTATCTGTGATCTAACTCTATTTAAGAAGACTATACTGCTATACTTCAATATTTTAAATTGCTCATCATGCTCATTATTTAACGATTGGGCATTGGATTTAGTTTGATTTAAAAATCCAGTTTGAGGATACCAATAATAATATTGATGATGTCCAATCGAAGAATAAATTCCACAAAAATCATATAATCATACAATATTGTTTTTAGTTACACTTCTTAACTCGTCTGACTGGCTAATGATATTTACTATATTTAGATGTTGTAAACATGCATTAAAAGAAAAACAAATCCATATCATTTTTTATTATATTATAAAATTATGCACCATTTTTTATGCATGTACAATTATAATAAATTGAGATAAATTGCCATAGGTGCAATATCTGAGTTAACTCTATACATATCTGAGTCTTTTTACTTTTTCCATCTTCCAGTGTCGGAAAAACTGAAAATGCTTATAATAATTTGAAGATTTAGATTAGATTAGTGGGTGGGTGGGAACTAGTACATCTAGTCACTGCAGCTGCAAATGAGCCTGGTATTCATAAAAAATTACAAAATGTTCTTTGAAGGTAAATTTGCAATTTCATTACATGTACTGGCTAACATTTTAGTGGAGTTTTGTCCAAATAACGCCATCGCAGTAACATAGTAAGTGTTCTACAGTTTCCTCTTTTTCATTACATAATCTGCAATGTCAAGAAACCTTCCCTTGCGAAATCTAGTTGCTATGAAGATTTTCGGTACTCTAATGTTTTTCATATCTAACACAAAACGATGCGATTGTCCATCATTTATTTTTAATTTAATTTTTCTAGAACTTCAAGACAGCTCGCAGAATGGCTCTGATCCAATGAGAACGACTTAATATGCCTCTTAGTTCCCAAGAGCCAGATAGTTATTTGAAGTCTTAGGTTTCGGTGCAAAATAATTGTATTTTATTATTCTTCTGTTTTTTTTTTTTTTTGTTTTTTTTTTTAATATAAAAAATCGGTATTACTGAAAAACATTTTTTTCCATATGGCATACTATAACTGAACTCAACTGAACTAACACACTTTAGTTTATATATTTTTTACAACTTGCATTTACTTATTTTCGATTATTGTTTGTAATTGTAGTACCAGACTACGTGACAACTGCAAAATAGATTGGGCGTCATGTTGTTCAGCCATTTCTGAAAGTAAAACAAAGTAAATAAATGTGTTGAGTAGGGTTATTAAATCCATAAATATTGAAACTTTTGGGAAAGGGAAACAAACCATTAAAGAACTTGATAACATCTGTGAAATCCATGCTATTCGATAATATTATATCACGATAAGTTTCTAAAAGAGCAAGCGCTAGAAAGAGTACAAAGTGTTCAGAAGCAACTTGTTTGGCCGCCCATATAATTTCCCATGTTGCAAAGACATCGTCATAGACAAGCTCACGTTTAAAGTCCAATAAGAACCAACGATAGCAGAAGTAAAAGTGTGTATAATCACCATTGGAATCCATTAAATCGTACATCTCAGAGTCAAGAATTTGTATCAGTGATCTGGGAAGAAAAATAATTTTGTTAATTCGTAGTTTCTATTTAGAAATATAAGGAAGATATGAACTTCATAATATAGATATTCATATTTAATGTATGGTTTATATCAGTATTGAACGCACCGCATATTTGCAAAGTGCATATCCATAGCTCCACCACTTGGAAAGTTCTCAATTGAACGCTCCATTAGCTTACAAAAGCAACTGTAGCATAAGGACTCATCATCAAAGATAACTAAAAGTGGCGCCACAATATCGCACATGCCCTGTAAATAGCCAATATCCAAGTGTTCCCAAACGTATGTGGACATTATATTGCGCAACTTGTCTAAATTCTCATTAACAAGAAAATACCAATACTTTCGATCGCAACGTTGCACATCCTTATCAATACGATGTAAATTCAGACTGAAATTTTCCAATAGTTCCATCTGTATGATATAATAAAAAAAATTTAATTGTATTTTAAGTATACACAAAAATTCTTGAAAAGATGTGTTATACTATATTTACTCATTTAGTATATTTGGACTCATCTATAACAAAGTAATTGGGACTAATGCAATCACTTTGTTATGGAGAAGTTTTTGCTACAGGGAAGTTCGGACTGATTTATAATGAAGTCGTTGAGACCGAGCAGGGGTTAAAATTGATCGTTGTAGAGGAGTCCGACTCTGTATGAAATATGCAACTTACGCTATAAACGCCACCATTGGAGCTTGCAGGCGAAACACATGCAGATTTGGGTTCTTGCAATGCATTTAATGATGCAACTACAATTGAATCATCGATCATTGGCGTGCTACCGTGAACAGCCTTGCACGAGGTCTCATCCACTGTGAGCTCACCATCGGACTGCTGCTGCGTTTCATTTTGTGTGCTATTGTGGTTTTCCTCATAGTTACGCATATCATCGGCACTATGAAATTTACCTATCTTCTGAGAATCTTTGTCACTTTCGGGCGGCTTACTTAATTCATCCTCGGAGTCGCTTTGTTCTTGGTTATGTATAATCAATACAGTCGGGTCAGTATACTCCTCATTCTTGACATACTGTTGTACGGTTAAATCACCAGATTCGTTGAATTCATTGCCTATAGTCTCGTAAGATGATGTTGATGGTGAACTTTTAATACTCAATACTAGTATATTACTTGTTGGATCACAAGTTAAACCCATTCCCGGCTCTGCGCCTGCGTCATCCACTATACAAATTTTTTGTATGCAAAGTGGTTCGATATCAGCGCATTTTTCAAGTTCCAGCATCACGTCATTGGAAATCTCCTCCCCCTCAGCCGTCGTATCAGTTTCTTCCATATCATTTCCTATTACTTCGATATCATATTTATGTACTATTTTTCCTTCTTCTACAACATCCTCTTCTATTAAATTTGGTATAGGTTCAGGTACACCGTTAGTAACAATTTCAATTGCTTCATTGTATTCATCGCATGGATCAGAAAAATCAATGTATTCGGAAATATCGTTTGCCTTCTCGTCATCATCTGCAACAGTGCCATCATTTAGATGTGGTCCATTTACTTGCCTCATTCCTTCATCTACGCCTAAAGCATTTGAATTGTTGGCATTTTGTGCCGATATCTTAGCTAAAGCCAAAGCGGTCTTCTCCTTCTCCCGCTGACGTACAATGGCTTCTACTGCTAACCACTCGCTCATTGTAGTCTCGTAGTTGCGTTTACAGCTTTCATCGTATTTTATACGTTCTTCAGGGGTTGAGCCAAAACTATGATTAAAATATTACCAACTCATTAAATATTCTAGTCATGGACGATTTCGACCTGTAGAGCTACTTGCCTGTAATGTCCCAGCAAATAGGGCCAAACATATTTGCGTATCTCATGCTCAACTCCGCCAAAGTATACTATTCGAAACAGTTCAATATCGCTGGTAATGACACCATCGACATGCATTTCATCCCATTTTTCCTTTGTTAGGCCTCTGTCGTCAGAGTCCACTGCAACAGAAAAAGTCTTGATCTCTGTTGCTCGAGTCGAAAAAACAATAGATATTAAAACTTACAATCCGGCATTATATGGCCATTGACCAAGCCTGAAAGATGAGTGCGAACGGTGGACAAGTGCCGCCGATACGCCAACCATCCGTAAAATGCACGTGAAATAATCTGGCGACGCATGGTAGAACAGACTAGTTCTATGCTAGCTGTTTGGCTGGTTTTAACCTGTAAGAAATGACTTTTTAATATCAATGGAACCATAATACATAAAAATGATTAAAACGTGACCTACCATAGGTACCTCAGTTGTACTTTGATCAATCGAGAGACTCTTGCTGGAGCAATCACTACTACCAGTAGTGGAACAACTAGCTAAATGCTTCCGTCGGGGACTTGAACGGCCTACGTCTAGTATAGGATGTGACGCCACTGCATAGATTGGAATAGAAATATTAAGAATACTTTTGTCTTAACAAAAAAAAAATGCACTTTGTACTCACAGAACTCCTCATGTTGGCTTTTGCTAACAACACGAAAAACATAATCGATTGGAGTTTCATCGGTGGATTCCATAACCGAAGGAAGAATTCGACGGCGTACACACGGAAATAATTTTCCAGTGCCATGCTGAGACCAAAGTGGGGGATCCAACTGACCATGGGGTAATAAGCCCGTCTCTAGGCAACTCAGAAAGGCTTGCAAATGACCACCCTCCGGAAAATGAATTGGAGAACGCTGCACACCATCCTGTCCTACAAGTATAATGACACCACCTGTGTCACCATCTCGATTTTGATGGCAATGAACATAAACTATCTCATCGACATTGATATTAAGAGCATAGCTCCAGTAAACACTTTTATCAGCACAGTCAGTATCATTGAAGCCATTCATCAGTTGATTGGGAGTCCACTTGATTGTAAGTGATTGAACATTTTGATGCAAGCTTAGATATCCAGGGATTGGCTCGCACGTATCCTTCTACAATTCAATGTTTACAGTTTACAAATGTTTTTTTCTAACAAAAGTCTACGTGAAGCTTACCGGCAATACGAGCACATTGTTTTTACCATAGAGTAGTGTTGTCTTCGAATTCTGATGCAGAGATTCGACATAATCCTTGGCAACACTTGCAGGTGAATTAATTTTAAATGAACTGCTGCTTGTGTCTTCAGAACTAGTGTGAAGGCTTCGTTTAAAGTTAATAATTGGCCGGTGGGTAGTTGGTGGTGTTCGGTTGCCCGAACTTATCCGGTGCCGTTGGACCAGCTCATCAGCACACGGATCGGACCAATAATAGTCGGCAGTCTTGGCGCGCGTGTACTCAAGTGCGCAAGGGCCCACCAGTAAGGAACTGAGAATAGAACCGTAGTTGGCATCGGCGACCAGCGCCTCTCGATCATAGTAAGTATTTGCGTTGCTCACTAAATACTCTATAATCTTTGCCAAACGTTTCTCGTGTAAAGCAATTCGTATCCAAAGGTATCTGTCAAATATTGGGCAAAGCTTAGAATAGAATCTGCTCCTTTTTTATATGTTAAACACGACTAAGAATTCAAACTCATTTTGGAAAACACAATCTAATACGGACATGATATATTAGTACCGCGTTGTAAGGCTGAGTGTGTAATAACAAATATTTTTTACTCACTTGACAGGTGGCAAAGGCGCTGCTGTAATTGAACCAGCGGAAATTGTATTTATTGTGGACACCGAACTGCTGCTGCTGCCGGCTTTGTTGACAACTTTTGGCTTAATAATGCTGTCACTACTCGAAGACGATCGTTTGCCACTCACAGCATTACTATGACTATAATGTGTTAGCTCAATCTCCATAAGCCGCCGACTTACATAGTGCGCTTCTGGGCAAGTTTTGGCTATCTTTTGTATAAGGGCTGTCGTCGAAGAGGTCTTAAATAAACCCAATGCCCTTCGACGCAAGCAATGACTGAGACAGGCCTCGACAGAAGCGCAAAGAGCGGTTACCGAGCCACTTTGTTCATGGACGTATTTTTTCGTAACAGACTCTTCCATAAGTTGCTTAACTTCTTTTTTGACATTGCTAATTAGGCGTTCTTTTAAATCGATATCTGAAAATGATTGAAATTTGAAATATAATATTCGTATGGTATTTCAAAACTATGTACATACATATTTTAAAAGAGATCTGGAATAAAAATGGGGAGGAATTCGTTATATAACAGAATTAAGACTACAAACTGTTAATCCATCAAATCAATGTGTATATTACACATGTCTTCTTTAAAAATCGGAAGGAAAGCATCTCAAGATCACTAGTACACATTGTCACAACCGCTGCAATCTGTCGTCAAAAAATTCGGAGCTGAATTGACGCATACGGCCGAAGCTTCAACTTAACTTAAGCAACAAACTAATGATATATAAGGCTATAGAGTTGCCACACTGGACATATGGTATTCCTCAATGGGATTCTACAGCTGAGCCCAATGTCCATCTCATCTAGAATATGCAGAACTACATCCATTGAAAGATTGTAAACGCACCGTGTAGACCTTTGGGTACACTGACGCCAAAGAAGACGTAGGCTCTTCTTCTGAATATCAAATGGTTACGTTTCACTGCAATTATTTAGTTTTTTCCTAAAATAAGTCCCATCATAAAAAATTACAATAAAAATAACAATCATAGATTATATCAATTGATTTCAATGCTAAGAAACTATTAACTTACATAAACACATACAGAATTATAGACAGACATATGTTAAGGAAAAATACTATATTTAGAGCGACCAGGGAGATTAATTTTGTGTTTAAGTATGAAACATATATAATATCAAAAATATTGGATATATGTACGTCCAACATATTATTATAATTATTTGCTCTTAGCCCCAAGAATACCTATTGCAAAGTTAGCGCGAATGGGTGGGGTAGGGTACGAATGGGTGTTTGTATGTTACTAGAAAAATTTTTATCCTTATAGTATTTAGATGAGATAATATGATATGATATGATATTTGATTGACTTCAATACTCACGAACATAACAGGTTGTTGTTATGTAATATTGTAACGTACTATCGGTTATATAGTTTATACCACCCCATTTAAAGGGATATTTTAAACGTTACATTTGTTATTGTCTTACATCGACACACACCCACTCACCTCCAATTGCTTCATTGCCTGTTCCTGCTCCACTGACACCGTTGCTAAATGTGTGTAACATATTCATGGCTGTTACTGTGTTATTGTTTTGTATTATGATGCGTTAAATAAATAACAATATAATAATAATAGTAATAATACTAATAATAATAATAATAATAGGTACATATATTGTATTGTATATAAGTATAACAGTATATAATAATAACAGTTAATTTTAATCACAACTACAATTTTTCCTTATATATTTGTTTGTTTTTTTTTTTTAAATATTATTAGATATATATGTATGTATATTGGTATAGTGTTTTTTTTATTTATATATATATGTATATATATTATGTATATTTGTATATTTGTTGTTTGTATAATTAATGTTTTTGTTTTTGAATTAGTCCATTGAATATTAAAATATGGACTAATCTCCGATCCAATCTGATTCAAAGCTTTTAACGATTTTTCAATTTGTCAGGTGCTTTGATTGATTTGCTATTTTGTTTGGTGGTTTGTATAAGGTTTTTTTTTTTTTGATTTTGCAAAAATGCTTTCTTTTGTTATAATATCAATATCAATATAACTATTTTTGTTTTTTTTTTTTTAATATCCATATAATACTTTATATTGTATGATAGAGATTTCAGGTATATTCGTTGTACTTTATTCACACAAACACACACAGACGCCTCCTCCTTTTCTAATTTAATTCGATTTCTTGTTTAACAATTGCACTAATATAAAACTTATGTGTGTGTTTTTCTTTCTTAAAAATTACAAAATATATTGTACAAAAAATACTAAATCATCTAATTTATATTTATGAAATATTTTATACGATTTATACGATGCGTGTTCACATTCTTTTTTTTTTTTCTTTGCTTTGCTTTTCTGTATACGAATGTAGTCTGTGTTATGGTAGTTTGTGATTTACAATATTTCTATATAAAAAATTTCCCTGGTTCACGTCGTCGTAGTAGTAGTAGTACTACTACTTTGTAGTACTATGCCTATGTCTATGTCGTTGTCCTGTTATGCAACAAGCTCGCAAACAAAGACTATGAAAAGCTATAAAAGGACATGCACACTCACGTACACACGCACAAATCAGCTCACGATTTTGATTTTAATTTACCCACTGCGCAGTCAAGCATTTATTATTTTCATGGTGTCTCTGTCTCTGTTTCTGTTACTACATATTACTGTTAAAATTCAAATATGTATGTTATTGTTACTACTACTCTAGTTGGTTGGTAATCTGTGATCCTAAATATACATAAGTACATAACATATAAGTACATGTACAAGTATATATATTTTCAGTCAATATATTGTACTCACATTTTTCTTAAAAATGTTGATATGTTAAGATCCTTAAAATATCACATCTATGCCGTATTGTATTCTGTGCTTATACTCTCCAAAGACAGCTTCTGGTTAGAGTGCTGCGACTGGAAGAAAAAGGACTTGTGACCATCAGTTCGGTTTCAAGAAATACCATAGGACAGGGAATACTGTTCGGTCGCCTTCCTGAATGTACGGCAAGCGTTTGACCGAGTTTGGCAGCCAAGCCTTCTGCACAAACTCAAGAAATTGCTGCCGGCTCCGTATTATTTGTGGTCATATATCCGCAAAAGGATCTTTTATGTCAGATAAAAGGATCAAAAGTATGACATAAAAGATATAAGATTTGGAGTTCCACTCGGGTCAGTATGTTGAGGCTCATCTTTTACACGCTTTTAACAGCTAACTTCCCGATACTAAGGTTCGAGAAAATCTCAATAGCGACGTATGCTGACGACACTGGCCGTGACTCAGTCGTATCCTAAGCTCTCGCCCTTCAGTATTCATAAACAGGAAAGTCATTCCAATCAGTGGCACCGTGAAGTATCTGAGACTGACTGACCATTGACATAGGTCTCACCTAACAACCTCACATCAAAACCAAAAGGAAGCAACTGGATCTGAAGCTTTTAAGATTGAATTGGCTTTTGAGTTAAAAATCAAAACTTAATCTACGCAACAAGCTATTGCTGTATAAGACCATTCTAAATCAGGTATGGACCTATAGTATACAGCTTTGGGGCACTGCTTTTAACTCAAAAGTGGATATCACTCAGATGATTCAATCGATACTGCTGTAAATGTTTGTCTGTGCCCCGCGAAAAGTCAGTAACTCGGTCGTTCATCAAGACTTAAAGATTCTACCGATCAGAGAGGAATCGGCACAAATAACAGATACATCTCACTGTTGTAGGAACATGAGAAATAATTGGCTATCAACCTCCTGAACAACAGCAGACACACGCGTCGCCTGGAAATGGATCTCCTGTTGCGCTTCCCGCAACAACATGTGATTTTTCATTTTTCATTGAATTTCGCCTACTGTGACAGACAGAGTGCAAATAAAGAAAAAAAAAAATCATTCAAAGAAGCAATTTCAATATGTATGTCATAAAATTATTACATGTTATTAGAAAGTCTCGATACTAGTGCTGGACATGATACAAGAATACTATGCTGGAAATGCATTGATATTTGCCCAAGAATAGCACACTTGATAATCATTGTGAGCCTATGCATCAGTTTAAAGTTAAGTGTGGTGGTGTTGTTTACAGTTTTCAAAACCAAATCCTCGTACTTTCAATATACATAGGTATGAAGAATAAAATAGTTAAATGTACATAAGTTACGTTAAGGTTATTCATTTGTTTTTAAATTTAGAATTGTATAGTGGCTTCAACTTGGGAAAAAGTCTGGTTTTACCTATCAAAACTTTTTCAATTTAAATTCTGTGGATTATTCCTTTTTAACCTTACAATACTGAGCAAATTTCTTACCTATGCATAATAATTCTTTCAATTAATGTAAGTATGTACTTATACCTCCACACTAATAAGTGGACGTTGCTGGGATATTTTATATTAGAGCGAATTAAAGGAGGAATTAAATTCAGTCAAAAAAATGGCATTTGATATTTTTTAAATAACAATGTTAAGGCCGACTACATAGCTCTTGACGACTGCGTTTACGTATGTGTCGTTTCGTGCGTACCGTACGTTCAACTACATAGCAGCCGTCGACTGCGTTAATAGAATAGAGCGTGTATTAAAATTGTAAACAAATATTAGTAAACAGAAAAGAGCAGGATATTTTTTTTCTTTATTGAAGGGAACCTTTGTCGAATATGCACTTGTGTTTTTTTATCTCTTCAATAAGTTGTTCTTCCATATTTACGCATTGCAACTTTAAAATATTAGCAAATTCAAGAATCTTATTAAACAAACATAAGCAAAATCAAATATTTGTCATTCATCCAAACATGAAAATATTCGTTATCCATTCACAGAAATAGCATTTTGCCTTTCACTATAGTTGATATTGGTTAACGGAATGGTTCTTTGTAGTTTCGACGGATGGCAAAGTTGAAATTGCCAACTTTCACGTAACTTCCGTCGATTATATAGTTTGCTTCATACAACCATTTCAACTTTATTCGTCACTGCGTGAAGCGAACGCACGCAGTCGACTGGAGCCTTGTAGCGCGGCCTTAAGTTGGTTTTAATCGGAACGATGAAAATATAATGCGACATGAATTAATTGCAAACCTCCCTGTGTTCTTTTTCTATTAATTCATTCCAATCGTTTCATTATCATAGCAAATTTCTTCGTTCTCTGCACACATGCACAAATTTAAGTTTGATTTCACATTTGAACATAAATTATGAATATTTAAATCATTTGTAATTTGATTTTGGGAACAATGTATAATGGAAGAAGTATAGAAGCAAACACTCCTTCCAATACAATTGATTATCACAGTGAGTAAGTATAGTGGATTCATTTATTTTCATTTCCAGTGTTTTTTTTGATTGGCATTTTATTCCCATAGAATTGGCGCGCAAGTTTTGGTTAAAACATTTTTACAAAAATCAAATTTAATTGCTAGTATCACAGGTGCCGCAGAGAAATTCGTAAATACTTTTCAAGAGACAAAACAACCAGAAAACGCTTTGGCACCGATATTTGTTTTTTTGGATATTCATTATAAAGATTTGGTAGTGCATTCGCTGGAATTGTTGCATTTTGTGGTCGAAGAGCCTGTGTATTTCAAAGAAACTGTCAAATACTATGTGTATGGTGTAATAAGGGAATTTGTGCACAATAGATCAGAAAATAGACTAACTACCATCGATATAGCCCAGATCCATGTTCGTGGTCGCTTCATAGGGTTACCACTTCAACGCAACTTATTATATGAACCATCATCGCATCTATTGCGTTTCGGTTTGTCTCTGGTCAACGGTATACTTACCGCTTACACAAACCCAGTGTCACTCGTGTAAGTTTTTGTAATTTTTAGAAGACTATTTTTGTTTGTTCAAAAATTCTCCTCTGAATTCTTTTAGAGTACAATCAATTTGGTATTGCAATACGGGCTGCCGGCGTAACGCTATACAGAGAAAATCGAAGGAAGGTATGGAATCAATACCACAGACATTTGTTGATAGGTTAAAATAAATAATACATCTTTTCTTTGTTTCCAAAGCTCCACTTTGTACAAGTTGTTCACGTCCACTGTGCGAATATCAAAAATTGCGCACAACTGAGTATTTTCGCATTTTAACTATTCTACCTGGTATAAGTGTAATCCCATCGAAAAATACAAATAAAGTAAATCGTAGTGTAACCGTTCGACTACCAGGTATGTGATAATTATTTATCAAAACTTCTATAACTGAGTCTTCTTTTCTCACAGATCATAAATACGATTGTGAATTAAAATTAGGAGAACAGTATTTAATTACTGGGTACGTTAATACATCTTGTACGTCTGATTCTTTTATATTCGAAGCATGGAACCTAATGAGGCAGTAACTGGGTTGCCAACCATGATGGATGACGTTGCTAATGTATCCATTGACGATCTAGAATCTGCACTGAAACTGAACAGTTCAAAAGTCAATCACTTTGTTCCTACGGTCAATCCATCGACAGATAGTCCATTAAGATCATATAATCTTAATAGCTTAGATTTTGATATATGCGGAAATAGAGCAGCAGACGGTAAACTTTTTTCGGCAACTGAAAAAGTTAATAAAGTAAATAAGTCAATGCAAAAAGAGAATGTGAGGAGTAACATTATAAATCCTTCTCAAAGAGAAAATGAAAATCAAACAAATTATTACGATGATAATATTGTGTTTGGTAACATACCACAAGTAGATGATATAGCTTGTGAATTTGAAGAACCTTATGTCAATTTGCGAACTCAAAGCGAAGCAAACAATGCACGCGTTAAAGAATGGATTGAATGCGTTAATAGTGAAGAGATGGACAGTATAATACAAACGGATTTGGAGAGTTCGCCGAATTCTAGTCCAATAAAAGAGTCGCCTTTATTTGATTCCAGATCACTTAACCGAAATCACTTGGATTTTGATTTAAGCGGAAGTAGAGCACAACATACCTCTAATGAAACTGAAAAATTTAATGTAGATGAAGTGTTTACACCAAATAATGTAAGAACACTTTGCGACAGTATTAATCCTTTTCAACCAAATAGTCCAAAACCACAAACAAGCATCTTTAAAGAACCTGACGATGCAGACATATTTAAAACTGAATCTGATATTTTGCGAGATATAAACTTTTATTATAGGCAACTGTCTCCAAATCACAGCAACTTATGCTTCAATGAATGGGTTGAATCCATTGATTCTAACTCTTCAGCAGATCGACATCTTGCCAATGGCAACAATGAAAAATCTTTGTTACACTCAAAAACTATGCAGAGATCACAAGTGAGTTTTAATAAATTATTATACAATAAATAATCCTGAAATTACATTATTTATTTTGCAGAATAATCGAGAAGATTCAAATGAATCTTATAATCAATATCACTTAGATTTTGATTTAAGTGGAGATATTACAAATGACGGTAGTAGACCAAAGCGTAATCATAAATATGATTCTGAAACTCAAACAGCCACTGAAGACTCTGCTTCAATACAAAAGAAGATAGTAGCAACCATTGATCCTTCGCAACATAAAGTTGCATTACAAAAGCAAAATCTAAAACACAATGCTGTAGAAGATGACTTTAATAATTCAGATTATGATATGGGAGACAACCATCACGCTAACGAATGGATTGATTTCAATCGTCTGGGCAACTTTCAAATTGATATAGACAAATCTCCTGCCAAAAGCAATAATGTAGTGAGTATAAATTTGTATATTATAATAATTTATTTAAGATCATAAAACCTTATTCATATATATTCTTAGAATAAATCACAAGAAAATGTGTTGTCGCCGATTTCTACATTAGACAAATCGTTTTGCTTTAGTCCTCCAATAATGGGACTAGATAAATCGATGGATTTTATAAATGAAGAACTGGCAGAGTCTAGATCACCGCCTCAGTTGTTGGTGGACTACGATATTATGAAGGATATGCCTTCATCATCTTCATTGTTTCGTGATGGAAAATGTATCAAAAGTATCAATTCCTTACTGAATAGCAAGAGATCGGACATCAATGATAAGAAAAACTCATTGAAATCGAAGTTTATGTTAAATCAGCAAAACCAGAACGTGCCAGAATCTATTTCAAATTTAAATCAAATCAAATCATTATCCGAAGAAGATGATTATAGTCAAATAAGCAAACAATTTTCATTTACTGAAGATAATTTTAATGAGCAGAAAACCAAAAGCCATGGCAATGATGTAAATATGATATTTCGGCCAACGCAACGCAAAACATCGCCGGATATAAGCTTAGTTCCTTCGAGTATAAAGAAACTTTATGATTTAATATTAGCCAAACACTCGGATTATTCATTCGTGTATGCTATTAGTGCCCAGCTATGTCAGGAAGGCTTGCCAATGGAATCATATGTATTTTTTAAAATGTCACTGCTTCTGAGCTTGGCATCATTCGAAGTAAGTATCACATTTCACACACACAACACAACGCAACAATTAACCAATCACCATTTTTCAAAGCCCAATAGTAACAGGCCGCCAGTGTCACTGTTGATTATTTGTTATGATACATACATGGCAAACTATCTGGTTAGTACAATTGGTAAATTGGCTAAACGATTTATAGGACCCTATGACAAAATAAGAAACCCGGTTCAAAAAAGTACCTATAAGTGCACTTGGAACGAAGCAAATCCAATTATGCTCGCTCAGGGTGGTGTTTTTTATGCGGGCGACTGGAAACGACTTAAAAATTCAGAGACCGAAACTCTACTCAAATATGTTGAAAACTCCACTGTTACCTCAGACCGATCAAAAGACGAGATTCCTCTCGACACAGCAATTTGGTCTCTTTGGCATCCAGGACTTGATTTCAAACGAGATGCTTTACACAAATTCTTTCTGTATGCCCAATACATGTTAATTTAAAATTTTATTTTAATTCAATATCCAAATTTTTAGAGTATTTGGCCTACCCATTATAATGGATGACGATGATGATAATAGTGAGGTCGTTGTTGACAATGTACTTAATCGTTACCGTGTCGGAGTTTATGAAGCGTCCACTGATTTCCTTTCAATACCATTTGAGGACATGCGTGAATTTCTTGAACAAATTACCAAACTTAAGGTGAACATGACATCGCCGGCAATAAAGTTATTGCAACAGTACTTTGTTGTAACTCGTTATGTGCGGCCCAGTAAGTATCAGTCAGCAGCATCATAATTATAACAGCCATCTTTTTTAAAAATAAAAGACTCATTTCTATATAAAATCTTTTTGTTTTTATCTTTCAGATGTCCTTAGCAAACAAAGTTTCGTTGTGCTGAAACTATTTGCAGAATCATTTGCCAAATTATCACTTCGTACAGAAGTTCTTGAAATGGATGCGGTTGCTTCAATATTTTTGTGTGAGAACTTTATACAGAATTTATATGGTGAGAGCAAGAACTCGCCTCCAAAATGTATGACGTTTACACACATTGCCAAAGTGGATTTATATATGACAATTTTTTATAATTGGCTTCAGTATTACCTTCAAGAGAACTATGATAAGTGCAATGCAGCGGATTTTACAAAATTCTCGGAATAATGCGCTTGTGCAACCAAAAATGGACCATTTGAAATACATATAATATTTGAAACAATGTATATATTAAGTTTTTAGAAAAAGATAGGAAATCTGTTTTTTTTTTCGTTATTTTCTTTTTATTATTCAATATATCCTCCTTCTAACTCTATACACTTTTCCAATTTTATTTTAAAATTTTTTAAACCGTCCAAAAAATAGGATTTTGGAAGTTCCTCGAAATAGGCGTTTGTTTCATTGATGACCTCTTTGTTCGATGTGAAACGTCGTTCGCCGCGCCTTTTTTTAAAATTTGGAAATAAAAAGAAGTCACTGGGGGCCAAATCTGTTGAATCAATTCGAATAATAATATAATTCCACGATTTTGGTTAATGAAACTGCGCATGTGTGCACCCGTGCATTGTTCTGATGAAAGAGAATCTTTTTCAAATGTGGACGTTTTGTCTTGATCTTCTCCAACCGGTGCAATAACGACGCATAATACCCTCCAGTTATTGTGTTTTTTTTTTCAAGTAATCGGTGCTTCCCAAAAAACCGTGGCCATCACCCTCCATTAGGAGGGACTCCTGTACAACCGTTTTGCTGAATAACTTGATCATGCCTCAGGTAGGCTCAGTCCGCTACCTGGGCATTATCTTGGACAGAAGACTTACCTGGCGCAAACATATTGTCAAAACTGCTGCAACCTTTGGCTTAGCAGTCCACTTGGCTTAAATAATAAAGTATAAAGCTATAGTGGTCCCGTCCTGGACTTATGGTACTCCTTTATGGAGCAGCACTACTGAATCCAACGTTTATCTCATCCAGAAGATGCAGAACACTGCCCTCCGCCAGATACGCGCGAAATAGTGTCATATCCAGCGACCTGAGAATCCTTTCAGTCCCTGAGCAAATCAACTTTCACACAGGCCGTTATAATGACTAGCTAAAAACTCATCTCAACGAATTAGCATCTTGCCATAAACTCTTCCAGGAGGAGACTTAAATGTCTCCACCCTGATGACCTTTGGGTGCACGGACGTAAAAGAGGACGTAGGCACCATTTCCAAACGATTCAACCATTTCCCTAGAAATTAGGCTTTAAGCCATCTGTCAATCTCTAGCCATAGTCACATCAATTTTTTTATAGCAATTAAGTCGGTGGTTTATTTTTGCCCATTAAATGAAAAAAACAAACATGAATTTGGATTTGTATTGGGGCTTTATGATTCAGCAATATTAAGGTCTTGAAATGAATGATGAACATAGAGCAGAAACTTATAATGCCCAAAATTCAGTTCGATAACATAAAAAAAAAAAAAGTTTTTCTAATAAGATCATGAATTTGGGTTTATATGGGAGGTATGTAAAGACTTCTTGATCTACCCTAGACAATAAATACTATGCAATATCGCGTTATTAGCAATTTGAAAGGAGCGGAGTTGGTTGAATCGAAATGGATGAGAAGAGGTTAATTTTACCATTCCCTACAGGCTCTGTGGGTCTGTGAGATTAACAGTTATTTGTACTCTCTAGTTTGTGTTTTGGGAAAATGCATAAGAAAATATATAAAAAAGTTGAATTTATAACATAATCTCTCATATAAGCATGTAGATTTGTGAATATTTTTGAATTAGTTAACGAAATGATTTTATTTTGCTCAGAGTTGCTTTGGGCAAATGATGTATCATCATATAATTTATCGTTCATGGACCCCCTTTGTAAATTAGTTTTAATAGTAACAAAGTACAACAAACTGTTTATTTATGAGAATAAATAAGGCTGACGTCGGTGTTAAAAGAACTATTGGAACCTGATTGTAATTGTGCAAAACCAAAACATTTGTTCATTTCTTTTATATGATATAGATTTAAAAAAAAAATAAAAGACTAAAGTATTATTTATCTATGTGATGATTTGTTTTGTGCGCGCGAATTTAATGGGCATTGGGCATTGGCTCTGTTTTTGCTGCTGCTGCTGTTAGTCATGGCATAAATTAAAGCCAGTTTTTGCTCTGCCATTTAAAATAAAAAATTTGGACAATAATATGACCATAATATAGATCAAAAAGTGGTTTATTAAGTCATCATCAGAATAAGAAATATTGTATTCGACGAGCGAACATAAATGAGGTAAACAAATAAATTATAAACGTATGAAGTATATGTATTTATTAAGTATTGGAATAAAAGAACACTTCACTTTTACATGAACAACAAATAAATATGTAAATATTGATGAAGGCTATTGTAAGAACAGATACATATATGAATGTAGTATATATAAGTAGATATAACCTAGATATGAGTTAAAGATGACATACTTTGGCAATTTGTACATTTGATGACGATTGCTGCATTGCCAATTAAGAACTCTCTAATGAATAATAACAGACAATGTGACAAATGAAAGAGACTTTCACGTACATATAGTGTACTAACAGAATGTCAACTAAACCCAAGCCTTTTCATTTCAAATTCCGTATGTACTTTTTGTATACTCTATGTATATATGTATATTTGTTTTCTTGTAGATGTTATTGGCAAAGAAAGATCCCTCGTTACGCGTTGCTGCCACCGATCCGCATTTAGTCAGCTTGGGTGGCGGACGTTTGAGTACAGCTGTCACCATACACTACATACATATAGGTAAGTAAAAAAAATACTAGCAGTAGGAAAATTCAAGGACATTCACACAAATTCTGTAATATGTTTTTACTTTATTATTATCATTTGTTTTTAAGGTGATACAACAATTGGCTCAGCGTCCGATTGTAGTATACCATTAAATGGTCCCGGTGTCCGTTCTATACACTGTACAATTTATCGAAGTGAAGATAACAAGGTGACTATAGTTCCCGAAAAAGAGGCACGTCTACTTATCGATGGCACAAGCATATTGGAAGAAACAAATCTTACACAGGGAGCCATGATCACTATTGGCGACTCCAATTACTTGCGTTTTAATAATCCAGATGAGGCGTTAATGATTCGCTCGGCAATGGATTCAAATGAACGCTTTGCAACACAAACACAACAAATGGATTTTAACACACACTCCACACAACAGAATGGTAGACATATAGGAGCAGGAACAACATGCAATAGAAATACTTCAGCAGACATTGGTACTGGTAGCAATGGCGCGATGCCTCAAACACAAGAGCTCGAAAGATTTTTCAATAACATTTTTAACCCCACAATAAGCAGACAGCAACAACAGCAGCTGCAGCAAGATGAGACTATGTCAAAATCCATGATCAACATGCCCAATTCTACTCTATCAACCCCGTCCAGTTTAATTAAGTCCAGCATTAAACAACCATCGCCACCGTTAAATTTAAATGGTATGCAGTGTCCCAAAGTATTTACCGCTGACTTAGTTACTGTTAATATGCCAGCAAGAGATGTACTTGGCCAGAAATATGCTAGTTTTGCAAAGAATCTTGCTGAGAATCATCGTAATGAGAAACATATGAATTATACAATGAAGTGCAATTCATTAGCCAAATCAATGACCCACCAAAATAATAGTAACAGCAGTAGCAGCAGTCTTAATTACCATCACCACATTCCAGGACCTACAAATAAATGTGTATCTAATAATTCGCATGTGCCTTCTTCACATCCCTCCATAGCAATGACTAAATTCGCATCATCAACAGCGACATCATCAAATTCACCTTTCTCATATAATGTTGGAACTTTTAACGCAGATCAACTTCTGACCAAAGTGCATAATTCATCGGCAATGAGTGGAAATCATTCGACGAGTTCCCATCAAAATCACGACTGCTATCCAAAGTCTTACGGACGTTTGCAGATTTTTTCAATAAATGGCACTGATATCAATTCTAGTGATTCCCTTAATGAAAAGCAGCGCAATTGTTCTACAGACTTAGTCCACTTTGATGATATGCTGGAGATTTGTACAGAATACGCAAATCAATCGAGTAATGAAAGTAAATTGATTAATAATAGCAGCGGTAGTGGTTGCATTACATCGTCACCAATAGTGCAAAATCGTATTAAAACAAATGGATCATTGCCACGTGAAAATAAATTACAATTCTATCGTGATCTATCTAATACTATGCTTGGATCTTCGGCAGGGGAAAATAGTGGAGGAAATGTGGATACCAAAGTTACTCTAAACAGTTCCAGTGTTAGTACATCGTATGGCTATGAAAATATTCGTGTGTTGGGTCCAAATCAAGTTGAATTCATTGATCAAAAGAAGTCGACTGTTGACAATACAACAACAACAACAACAACAACAACAACAACATCAAACACTAGAAATAATAATAGTGAAAATATTGGTGGTGTTTTGGTCAATAATAGTGGAAAATATTTTCCACAAAGTCCACGCACAAAAATACGTACAAATTGCATGTCACCAAAACGAGATATATCTTTTAATAGTTCATTCGCCGCAAGTCTTATATCTTCACCGCAAACAACCTCGTCCTCGAAATCTATTCCACCTTCTACGGTAGCTCATCAACTGCCGACCAATCAACATGAATATGAACAAATTATAAAATCATTTCAACGACGACAATTTGAAGTTGGTGGTTGTAATAATTATTCATCATCATCAACTGTTTCGTCCACATCTTTATTACCACTAAAAACGAACTTAATTGATTCGGAATCTCCGGATGGTTGTAAGAAATCGATTACTCTGGAAACTACAAGTAGTTGCACAAATAATAAGAATAATGCTGAGATGATTGAATCAGATGAAAATGAATATTTTAGACAAAATAAGCTTAAGCAAAGTTGTTTAGAACTTAAATCACGTATTAAGCATTTAACAACAGAATTTGATCATTTGCAATCTCAAACAAGCGATGAACAATTGACAAAGGTACACAATACTTTTTTAACTTCAACTTCTAATTTATATAACCGTATACGTAATGTTTTTGTAGTTAAATGAAACATCAGCAGATGAGCGAAAAACAAAACTTCATGCACTGCAACACAAGATCCATCGTCTAGAGGCTCAACGTAATGCCACACGTGTCATGGAAGAGAATCAGCAAGCTAAACTAAAGCAAACCATCGAAATGAAACAAGATCAAGTGAAGAAGTATGTCTTGCATTCATGTACATAAATACATATAGAGAAGAGTTAATCGTAGTACAAATCTAATTTTTTTTTTTAATTTTTATAGATTAAAATCTATGCTCAAACAAAAACCAGACAATAAGTGCCTTGAAGAGGAATTGGAACGTGTTTCTGAATCCTTGGATTTAGATCGAAAAACATTTGAAGATCTCGAATTTCAATATTTCGAAGAAGAATCAGAATTTCATGCCTGTTTTGAAGATCTTAAGGCTTTGGAAAAACAACTTACTCTCGAATATATTAATAACAATGATAAATCATTAGTAGGCATCAATAATGAAAACACCACCACCACGAACAACAATAACAACAATAACAATAAAAATAAAAGCAACAGCAACAATAAGATTGATATATATGAAGATGACAATAAATCAATAGCAACAGCTGCTGCAGTAGCATCATTATCATCATCACCAAATGAAGAAGAATTAAAACCATTGTACCCAAGAAATCTCACCAAAGGTGGTTTTATGTCGCAATCTCTTTTTGGCTCTACAGAGTTTCTTGAACCTCCTAGACGTGTCCACCTTAATGATGACGTTATGTCGAAAAGTATTAATGAGAACATGTTTTTCAATCATAAAATTGAAATGCCAGTCGAAGCATCATCAACTAATCATCGGGGTCAACTTCAAATATTCGATATTGATGTTGGATCGGATAAAAACGAAGAGACAACACAAAAACCTAAATCAATAACTGAACAACGACGACAACTTAATTCCGATACTAAAGATAATGATGATGATGATGGTTATTCCGAATTTTCAATGCGCCTAGCTCCATTTACACACATAAACTCACCGATGAAGGACTGCTCAGTACCTCCGCAGCACGGTAAGTGCAAGAAGTACTTTGTGAATTGGACATAAATTTTGATACAAAAAAGCTTAACTAATTTTGTGTTTTACAGGTAACAACCACCATGTTAATAAACATATTCAACAAAAATTACGCAATCACAACGAAAAGGAAGCATCCAAAAAGTAAGTTTATTAACAAATTAACAATATTGACACACTCATCAATCATTTCATCCGTCATTTTGTAAAGCATTTTATGTGTTATTTATGTTACACGTATCATTAACTAAGAAGTCTTTCTGTATACAGAAATTATAATATTTGATACGAGAACAGTATGTATGTATCCCATGAGTCTGAATGTGTTTTGATAAACCGTATTAGAAATTATCTTTTAAATATTGTATCGTTTATTTATTGTGTATATGTAACATATTTATCCCTATGACTTTCCTCGCACCTTAGCGCTTTTGATAACAATTTTTATGAGTCATTTTTTTTTTCTTCTATATTTTGCAGTGCCATCAATTCATCCGACAATTTTCATGTCGACTTAAGTCAAAACTCTACTACTGAGGAGCAATCATCGACTAAATCTTTTTACTTTGACAACGACGAACAACAAAGTGAAAAAAGTGCCACAAGAGAATACAACAGCAGAAACAGTCAGGTAAAATGGAATGAATTTTATACAAGAATTTTGTGGTTTTGTTTTTAACAAAATGTGTAGCAACGTCTTTCTCAGCCTCTAGCAGAACATTCATCATTATCGTTGTTGCCACCATCATTGTTACAACGTTGCACTCGACCTCTATCAGATGCCAACTCAGAGCACAATTGCAAAGTACTTAAAGTTGAACCGACATCTCCGAAATCGAGTACCTCTTCACAATCAATGAATGATCAATGGACACAACAACATAAGATGCGTATAAGTAATAATGCGAGTGAAAACTGCTCGGAGAGAAGTAGTGGCAGTGATGACAGCAACAGCGATGGCAAACAACATATTCTACCCAAGCATCAAAGACCTTTGACGCGTTATTTGCCCATATTTTCATCAAATTTAAATCTACGTCATCACATAGAATCTGCTGGACATCAAGTGGATTTGTGTCCACACGTTTTTATCGATGAACGTAGTTGCCGTGGGTAAGTAATTCAGTACTATTAAACACGATTCCTTATACATTAAACCTTATTATGTTGTTTCTATTTAAAGCTATTTGCATAAATTAGGAGCGACATTCCATGTTTGGTCACGCCGTTGGTTTGTCTTAGATCGTCAACGTGGCGCTCTTATATATTACTCGGATAAATTGGAGCGCAAACCTCGTGGCGGTGCTTTCTTTGCTGTAAGATGAAGAAACCCATTACTTAATTACAACTTTCTATTGGGATTTTGACTTAAGTTTACTTATGGTTATATAGATACACAATTGAGTTAGACAAATTACATAGAGTATGTAGAAAATAAGAATATGAATTATATCTCTCACACTAGTGTAAATAGTTTGTATTGCATTGAAGTATAAGTATATGGAAGTGATCAGTGTGATGAGAAGGAAGAACCTATTTTGCTATGTTCCTTATTACAAATGTTTTTAAATTCCGTTGAAAAAAAACAATAACATAGACAAACTTATTTTTAGTGTATTTAATCTTAAGTGGTGGCATGTATTTCTTCGAGATTTAAAGAGATCCACTACTCATATTAATGCTTTATTCATTTTACAGACCATACACGAAGTCTACTTGGATCATCTAAACGCATCAAAGAGTGGTCGACCACATTCTACATTCATAGTTAAAACTAAAAAACGAAACTATAATTTACAAGCAGCCTCTGATGCAGCCGCTCGCATATGGATTGATGCAATCATTACCGGCGCACAGGGCAATTCGGACTATTGAAAGAGATAAAGATAAACTATCGTAAACATAACTGATTCTTACAACATACTGCAACAGTATAATAACTAACTTAGTATGAATGATAAGTAATGATTTGTTATTTTTATCAATAAAATAAATATTAATAAATATGAATTTATTTTTTTCTACTACAAATTTGTGCAATATCATTGTAAAGGAAAGAGAGAGTAGAATAGAAAGTACGTAAATAAAATATTTCAACTTTAAAGGGACAATAGGTAATCTATCTGGTTCTGTTGGCTTTTAAATGCTGTGTTGAAAAGTAATAATCCAAAAATTAGTGATTCACCCTTCCCAATATAAAATTTATTACTTCGAAAAACAGCACCAAAATTAATTACATATATAATCAGACAATTTATACATTTACTAATAGAATGCAGATTAGTATACAACACACTTATCTAATTATTTATCTTTACGCAACTTTTGGCTGGAGACTTCAATCGCTTCCAGCCATAGTTTAAGGTCATCAGGCATTTGAGGCCGTTTAGCCGCTTCTGGAAAAGTCTTCAATATATCATCCACATTACAATTGGTAATACATTGTTTGGAGAGAGCAACTGCTCGTACGAATCCATCAGCGAGTGTCACAAATTGTTGTTCTAAATAAATAGCTTTGTCATCCCACCAGATGAGTTTTGTTTGAATCTTGTACGGATGGAAAATGGGAATTGTGCGACGGTAGCGTATACTCGAGGCACCCTGTACAGCTCCGCCTTTATGCGCTTTTACCTGTTCATAAAGACCGGTGAGTGCATAGAAATGAAAGCGTGCAAAGTCCAATTCGCGAAGGTAACGAGCATTATTCATGTGCCGAATAAATATATCAACATCCTGTGAGGTGCATAAACCATAGATCGTCGTTTGTTCGGTCACTTTTCGTTTGCTTTGAAACATGCGTCCTGCAAACACAACGAAAACGCATCGTAGAAAGTAGTTAACATCCCAAATGATGTATAAAATCAACAGAACTAAGAGGAACGACATTCTGTAAAAGAAAACAATTAAAATATAGCCTAAGATCATTAATATCAATGAGGAAAAGTTTTAAGATTATATCACATTAATTAATTATGTTAAAACCCAAAATAAATTAAAGTTTTTCATACACGTCAATGGTGTACTAACAAAATAAATACTAACATTATATGGAATGAAAGTTTTGGGATATTTTAAATTTTTTTAAATATGAACTCTAAACTCAAGTTCAGGGCCCTAAATTTACTATACATACCATAATTAACATATATAAATATGCAGACTATACTACTTTCTTTTGCTAACTTTACAATATTTCAATCAACAAGTCACTAAGATCATTTCGCAATATTATATCTACTTATGTCTGTATCTCCTCTATCTGTTGTATATTATTAACACATGCGAATATGTAACTTTTTATTCAATATAAAGTCAAATTTTAAGGCTACTATAAGAGCTTTAATTTAAATTGTTGTTTTGTATACATACATGCACACGTAAGTATGTTACATGTAGTATTCAAGTTCAACGTACACATCTGTTTAAATTCGATTTGATAATAAATATTTTCAGCAATAAAAGAAAATATGTAATACAAAGACGATCATACTAAGAGTTTATTAAAACAATATTACATACCTGTTGAGGGAAATGTGGAAATGTCCAGTGAAGCAGTGAATCAAAACTCTTACTGTCTTTGAGCCAAACTCGAAAGAAACTGGTTGAGTTTAAAGTCAAGTTGCTCCAATGAAGCACAACACAAATGGGTGCGAAGTAACACAACAAAGTGAAAGAAAAAGAAAACAAGCAATAACATTGTCTTCAGTTTCATCGATGAAGAAATACGCTTTACACCAGCAGAGACATCTAAAATTACATATTAAACCGATTGTTTTAATGTTCTATGCAAATGATCATGTTTAAAAAATACAACATAATACGCCAGTCAATGTATTTCGTTGGAACCTTTAATTATTCAATATGAATATTGTTTATTCTTACTGAAAATATTGTTGTTCACAGTTAGTTTCATGCTTCATGATTGGAATAAGAAGGCATTTGCGCGATCGACCAAGTCGCACAAGTGGATGGAAATTCATTGAATGTTTTGTTTTCATGTGATTGTCAAATACATGCTGCAGTATGCAAAACTTTATTATTTAGCAACTACTCAAACCTCATCACTTGCGCCATCTGAGTGTGATTCGAACATTAACTCCAATATTGAAAGAAAAGTGCACCGTGTTCTTTAATGGTCATGTCTTTCATATTCAAATTCAAGTATTGTCACTGAAACATATAGCAAAAAAGTATACAATATCTACGGAACCCCCCATATGGTTCGACTCACACTTTGCCAATTTTTTTGTTTTGTTAAGACATTAATTAGATTCCAAAAATGTAATTTTTATTACAATTTTATAATTCAAACCCTCAAAGTACGGTCTAACTCCACAGATTATTACCAAATCAATAAATTATACTTTATGTGTATAATAAGAAAACCTTAAGCATTGTTAGATGAATGAATTGTATATTTATTTTTAAATTTAATCGTGATATTAGCTTCAATAAATGTTTGTTATTGGTTCATTATATCGTGTAGCATGTATTTCTATAATCCTTCAATTATTGTGCAATGTGCACAATTCTTCTACAAAAGCAACTCTTAAAATGTTCTTTCGAGTTGCTGTGTGTATTTTACGTAATTATTATATTTATATAACTTCCAATCTTCATCAATCCCTCCTCTCCCTCGACGTGTTATGTTTATGTAAGTTCTTAAAAGTATTACTTTTTCAGTTGTGTGTAATCATCATATGTAAAACTTATAAACCCTCTAAAGTCTTGACTCATCCTTTATAACATTTTTATAGTTTCTCTAAAATTGCGTATCTGCAGTAGTATATTTTTCATTTATAAAACCCATAATTCATATGCATCCATACCATCCATCCATACTGTTTGTCATAAAACTGACGATAATAAAATATTTTAATCCTTGCGCAAGTTCTTGCGAATTTCTTCAATGCCATTTTTAGTGATTATTTTAATCACAACAGAATCACCAGTTTGCACATCACGTTCACAGGCGCTATCAAACGCATCACACATAAGAGAAACTGCTCGTTCCTTCGTAATTTTCGGAATCATTTTTGGGTCAATAAGCATATTTTTGTAGCCAATCTGGCTGTCCAGTATTGGGTCAATCATTCGACCACCAGAGCCACCAGCGCCATATGTCGCACGTTCGAAGTGTCCTAGTGGATACTTGGCCAGAAATATGCTAGTTTTGCAAAGAATCTTGCTGAGAATCATCGTAATGAGAAACATATGAATTATACAATGAAGTGCAATTCATTAGCCAAATCAATGACCCACCAAAATAATAGTAACAGCAGTAGCAGCAGTCTTAATTACCATCACCACATTCCAGGACCTACAAATAAATGTGTATCTAATAATTCGCATGTGCCTTCTTCACATCCCTCCATAGCAATGACTAAATTCGCATCATCAACAGCGACATCATCAAATTCACCTTTCTCATATAATGTTGGAACTTTTAACGCAGATCAACTTCTGACCAAAGTGCATAATTCATCGGCAATGAGTGGAAATCATTCGACGAGTTCCCATCAAAATCACGACTGCTATCCAAAGTCTTACGGACGTTTGCAGATTTTTTCAATAAATGGCACTGATATCAATTCTAGTGATTCCCTTAATGAAAAGCAGCGCAATTGTTCTACAGACTTAGTCCACTTTGATGATATGCTGGAGATTTGTACAGAATACGCAAATCAATCGAGTAATGAAAGTAAATTGATTAATAATAGCAGCGGTAGTGGTTGCATTACATCGTCACCAATAGTGCAAAATCGTATTAAAACAAATGGATCATTGCCACGTGAAAATAAATTACAATTCTATCGTGATCTATCTAATACTATGCTTGGATCTTCGGCAGGGGAAAATAGTGGAGGAAATGTGGATACCAAAGTTACTCTAAACAGTTCCAGTGTTAGTACATCGTATGGCTATGAAAATATTCGTGTGTTGGGTCCAAATCAAGTTGAATTCATTGATCAAAAGAAGTCGACTGTTGACAATACAACAACAACAACAACAACAACAACAACAACATCAAACACTAGAAATAATAATAGTGAAAATATTGGTGGTGTTTTGGTCAATAATAGTGGAAAATATTTTCCACAAAGTCCACGCACAAAAATACGTACAAATTGCATGTCACCAAAACGAGATATATCTTTTAATAGTTCATTCGCCGCAAGTCTTATATCTTCACCGCAAACAACCTCGTCCTCGAAATCTATTCCACCTTCTACGGTAGCTCATCAACTGCCGACCAATCAACATGAATATGAACAAATTATAAAATCATTTCAACGACGACAATTTGAAGTTGGTGGTTGTAATAATTATTCATCATCATCAACTGTTTCGTCCACATCTTTATTACCACTAAAAACGAACTTAATTGATTCGGAATCTCCGGATGGTTGTAAGAAATCGATTACTCTGGAAACTACAAGTAGTTGCACAAATAATAAGAATAATGCTGAGATGATTGAATCAGATGAAAATGAATATTTTAGACAAAATAAGCTTAAGCAAAGTTGTTTAGAACTTAAATCACGTATTAAGCATTTAACAACAGAATTTGATCATTTGCAATCTCAAACAAGCGATGAACAATTGACAAAGGTACACAATACTTTTTTAACTTCAACTTCTAATTTATATAACCGTATACGTAATGTTTTTGTAGTTAAATGAAACATCAGCAGATGAGCGAAAAACAAAACTTCATGCACTGCAACACAAGATCCATCGTCTAGAGGCTCAACGTAATGCCACACGTGTCATGGAAGAGAATCAGCAAGCTAAACTAAAGCAAACCATCGAAATGAAACAAGATCAAGTGAAGAAGTATGTCTTGCATTCATGTACATAAATACATATAGAGAAGAGTTAATCGTAGTACAAATCTAATTTTTTTTTTTAATTTTTATAGATTAAAATCTATGCTCAAACAAAAACCAGACAATAAGTGCCTTGAAGAGGAATTGGAACGTGTTTCTGAATCCTTGGATTTAGATCGAAAAACATTTGAAGATCTCGAATTTCAATATTTCGAAGAAGAATCAGAATTTCATGCCTGTTTTGAAGATCTTAAGGCTTTGGAAAAACAACTTACTCTCGAATATATTAATAACAATGATAAATCATTAGTAGGCATCAATAATGAAAACACCACCACCACGAACAACAATAACAACAATAACAATAAAAATAAAAGCAACAGCAACAATAAGATTGATATATATGAAGATGACAATAAATCAATAGCAACAGCTGCTGCAGTAGCATCATTATCATCATCACCAAATGAAGAAGAATTAAAACCATTGTACCCAAGAAATCTCACCAAAGGTGGTTTTATGTCGCAATCTCTTTTTGGCTCTACAGAGTTTCTTGAACCTCCTAGACGTGTCCACCTTAATGATGACGTTATGTCGAAAAGTATTAATGAGAACATGTTTTTCAATCATAAAATTGAAATGCCAGTCGAAGCATCATCAACTAATCATCGGGGTCAACTTCAAATATTCGATATTGATGTTGGATCGGATAAAAACGAAGAGACAACACAAAAACCTAAATCAATAACTGAACAACGACGACAACTTAATTCCGATACTAAAGATAATGATGATGATGATGGTTATTCCGAATTTTCAATGCGCCTAGCTCCATTTACACACATAAACTCACCGATGAAGGACTGCTCAGTACCTCCGCAGCACGGTAAGTGCAAGAAGTACTTTGTGAATTGGACATAAATTTTGATACAAAAAAGCTTAACTAATTTTGTGTTTTACAGGTAACAACCACCATGTTAATAAACATATTCAACAAAAATTACGCAATCACAACGAAAAGGAAGCATCCAAAAAGTAAGTTTATTAACAAATTAACAATATTGACACACTCATCAATCATTTCATCCGTCATTTTGTAAAGCATTTTATGTGTTATTTATGTTACACGTATCATTAACTAAGAAGTCTTTCTGTATACAGAAATTATAATATTTGATACGAGAACAGTATGTATGTATCCCATGAGTCTGAATGTGTTTTGATAAACCGTATTAGAAATTATCTTTTAAATATTGTATCGTTTATTTATTGTGTATATGTAACATATTTATCCCTATGACTTTCCTCGCACCTTAGCGCTTTTGATAACAATTTTTATGAGTCATTTTTTTTTTCTTCTATATTTTGCAGTGCCATCAATTCATCCGACAATTTTCATGTCGACTTAAGTCAAAACTCTACTACTGAGGAGCAATCATCGACTAAATCTTTTTACTTTGACAACGACGAACAACAAAGTGAAAAAAGTGCCACAAGAGAATACAACAGCAGAAACAGTCAGGTAAAATGGAATGAATTTTATACAAGAATTTTGTGGTTTTGTTTTTAACAAAATGTGTAGCAACGTCTTTCTCAGCCTCTAGCAGAACATTCATCATTATCGTTGTTGCCACCATCATTGTTACAACGTTGCACTCGACCTCTATCAGATGCCAACTCAGAGCACAATTGCAAAGTACTTAAAGTTGAACCGACATCTCCGAAATCGAGTACCTCTTCACAATCAATGAATGATCAATGGACACAACAACATAAGATGCGTATAAGTAATAATGCGAGTGAAAACTGCTCGGAGAGAAGTAGTGGCAGTGATGACAGCAACAGCGATGGCAAACAACATATTCTACCCAAGCATCAAAGACCTTTGACGCGTTATTTGCCCATATTTTCATCAAATTTAAATCTACGTCATCACATAGAATCTGCTGGACATCAAGTGGATTTGTGTCCACACGTTTTTATCGATGAACGTAGTTGCCGTGGGTAAGTAATTCAGTACTATTAAACACGATTCCTTATACATTAAACCTTATTATGTTGTTTCTATTTAAAGCTATTTGCATAAATTAGGAGCGACATTCCATGTTTGGTCACGCCGTTGGTTTGTCTTAGATCGTCAACGTGGCGCTCTTATATATTACTCGGATAAATTGGAGCGCAAACCTCGTGGCGGTGCTTTCTTTGCTGTAAGATGAAGAAACCCATTACTTAATTACAACTTTCTATTGGGATTTTGACTTAAGTTTACTTATGGTTATATAGATACACAATTGAGTTAGACAAATTACATAGAGTATGTAGAAAATAAGAATATGAATTATATCTCTCACACTAGTGT
This sequence comes from Amiota albilabris, assembly GCA_037040105.1. Lineage (NCBI taxonomy): Eukaryota > Metazoa > Arthropoda > Insecta > Diptera > Drosophilidae > Amiota > Amiota albilabris. The sequence goes on from JBANCV010000007.1 coordinate 155,772, forward strand.
AAATAGTTTGTATTGCATTGAAGTATAAGTATATGGAAGTGATCAGTGTGATGAGAAGGAAGAACCTATTTTGCTATGTTCCTTATTACAAATGTTTTTAAATTCCGTTGAAAAAAAACAATAACATAGACAAACTTATTTTTAGTGTATTTAATCTTAAGTGGTGGCATGTATTTCTTCGAGATTTAAAGAGATCCACTACTCATATTAATGCTTTATTCATTTTACAGACCATACACGAAGTCTACTTGGATCATCTAAACGCATCAAAGAGTGGTCGACCACATTCTACATTCATAGTTAAAACTAAAAAACGAAACTATAATTTACAAGCAGCCTCTGATGCAGCCGCTCGCATATGGATTGATGCAATCATTACCGGCGCACAGGGCAATTCGGACTATTGAAAGAGATAAAGATAAACTATCGTAAACATAACTGATTCTTACAACATACTGCAACAGTATAATAACTAACTTAGTATGAATGATAAGTAATGATTTGTTATTTTTATCAATAAAATAAATATTAATAAATATGAATTTATTTTTTTCTACTACAAATTTGTGCAATATCATTGTAAAGGAAAGAGAGAGTAGAATAGAAAGTACGTAAATAAAATATTTCAACTTTAAAGGGACAATAGGTAATCTATCTGGTTCTGTTGGCTTTTAAATGCTGTGTTGAAAAGTAATAATCCAAAAATTAGTGATTCACCCTTCCCAATATAAAATTTATTACTTCGAAAAACAGCACCAAAATTAATTACATATATAATCAGACAATTTATACATTTACTAATAGAATGCAGATTAGTATACAACACACTTATCTAATTATTTATCTTTACGCAACTTTTGGCTGGAGACTTCAATCGCTTCCAGCCATAGTTTAAGGTCATCAGGCATTTGAGGCCGTTTAGCCGCTTCTGGAAAAGTCTTCAATATATCATCCACATTACAATTGGTAATACATTGTTTGGAGAGAGCAACTGCTCGTACGAATCCATCAGCGAGTGTCACAAATTGTTGTTCTAAATAAATAGCTTTGTCATCCCACCAGATGAGTTTTGTTTGAATCTTGTACGGATGGAAAATGGGAATTGTGCGACGGTAGCGTATACTCGAGGCACCCTGTACAGCTCCGCCTTTATGCGCTTTTACCTGTTCATAAAGACCGGTGAGTGCATAGAAATGAAAGCGTGCAAAGTCCAATTCGCGAAGGTAACGAGCATTATTCATGTGCCGAATAAATATATCAACATCCTGTGAGGTGCATAAACCATAGATCGTCGTTTGTTCGGTCACTTTTCGTTTGCTTTGAAACATGCGTCCTGCAAACACAACGAAAACGCATCGTAGAAAGTAGTTAACATCCCAAATGATGTATAAAATCAACAGAACTAAGAGGAACGACATTCTGTAAAAGAAAACAATTAAAATATAGCCTAAGATCATTAATATCAATGAGGAAAAGTTTTAAGATTATATCACATTAATTAATTATGTTAAAACCCAAAATAAATTAAAGTTTTTCATACACGTCAATGGTGTACTAACAAAATAAATACTAACATTATATGGAATGAAAGTTTTGGGATATTTTAAATTTTTTTAAATATGAACTCTAAACTCAAGTTCAGGGCCCTAAATTTACTATACATACCATAATTAACATATATAAATATGCAGACTATACTACTTTCTTTTGCTAACTTTACAATATTTCAATCAACAAGTCACTAAGATCATTTCGCAATATTATATCTACTTATGTCTGTATCTCCTCTATCTGTTGTATATTATTAACACATGCGAATATGTAACTTTTTATTCAATATAAAGTCAAATTTTAAGGCTACTATAAGAGCTTTAATTTAAATTGTTGTTTTGTATACATACATGCACACGTAAGTATGTTACATGTAGTATTCAAGTTCAACGTACACATCTGTTTAAATTCGATTTGATAATAAATATTTTCAGCAATAAAAGAAAATATGTAATACAAAGACGATCATACTAAGAGTTTATTAAAACAATATTACATACCTGTTGAGGGAAATGTGGAAATGTCCAGTGAAGCAGTGAATCAAAACTCTTACTGTCTTTGAGCCAAACTCGAAAGAAACTGGTTGAGTTTAAAGTCAAGTTGCTCCAATGAAGCACAACACAAATGGGTGCGAAGTAACACAACAAAGTGAAAGAAAAAGAAAACAAGCAATAACATTGTCTTCAGTTTCATCGATGAAGAAATACGCTTTACACCAGCAGAGACATCTAAAATTACATATTAAACCGATTGTTTTAATGTTCTATGCAAATGATCATGTTTAAAAAATACAACATAATACGCCAGTCAATGTATTTCGTTGGAACCTTTAATTATTCAATATGAATATTGTTTATTCTTACTGAAAATATTGTTGTTCACAGTTAGTTTCATGCTTCATGATTGGAATAAGAAGGCATTTGCGCGATCGACCAAGTCGCACAAGTGGATGGAAATTCATTGAATGTTTTGTTTTCATGTGATTGTCAAATACATGCTGCAGTATGCAAAACTTTATTATTTAGCAACTACTCAAACCTCATCACTTGCGCCATCTGAGTGTGATTCGAACATTAACTCCAATATTGAAAGAAAAGTGCACCGTGTTCTTTAATGGTCATGTCTTTCATATTCAAATTCAAGTATTGTCACTGAAACATATAGCAAAAAAGTATACAATATCTACGGAACCCCCCATATGGTTCGACTCACACTTTGCCAATTTTTTTGTTTTGTTAAGACATTAATTAGATTCCAAAAATGTAATTTTTATTACAATTTTATAATTCAAACCCTCAAAGTACGGTCTAACTCCACAGATTATTACCAAATCAATAAATTATACTTTATGTGTATAATAAGAAAACCTTAAGCATTGTTAGATGAATGAATTGTATATTTATTTTTAAATTTAATCGTGATATTAGCTTCAATAAATGTTTGTTATTGGTTCATTATATCGTGTAGCATGTATTTCTATAATCCTTCAATTATTGTGCAATGTGCACAATTCTTCTACAAAAGCAACTCTTAAAATGTTCTTTCGAGTTGCTGTGTGTATTTTACGTAATTATTATATTTATATAACTTCCAATCTTCATCAATCCCTCCTCTCCCTCGACGTGTTATGTTTATGTAAGTTCTTAAAAGTATTACTTTTTCAGTTGTGTGTAATCATCATATGTAAAACTTATAAACCCTCTAAAGTCTTGACTCATCCTTTATAACATTTTTATAGTTTCTCTAAAATTGCGTATCTGCAGTAGTATATTTTTCATTTATAAAACCCATAATTCATATGCATCCATACCATCCATCCATACTGTTTGTCATAAAACTGACGATAATAAAATATTTTAATCCTTGCGCAAGTTCTTGCGAATTTCTTCAATGCCATTTTTAGTGATTATTTTAATCACAACAGAATCACCAGTTTGCACATCACGTTCACAGGCGCTATCAAACGCATCACACATAAGAGAAACTGCTCGTTCCTTCGTAATTTTCGGAATCATTTTTGGGTCAATAAGCATATTTTTGTAGCCAATCTGGCTGTCCAGTATTGGGTCAATCATTCGACCACCAGAGCCACCAGCGCCATATGTCGCACGTTCGAAGTGTCCTAGTGGATCGAATGAATAAACGTGACCTTTTCCCTCAGAATCCAAACCAACGAGGATGTTCGCAATGAAGTAGGGGAAGAACCGTCTGTTATACATCAACACGGATATCATTTGTGCTGTAGATACAACAGAAATGGTCTTTCTGTGGTCGCTGTTATACATATCCACCCGTCTTTTAAGTACGTCTATAAACCCGAGCGTGTCACACCAGCAACCGCAAGAGCCTATAACTGCTTTATCAGTTAGCTGGAAAAGCCTTTTCACATCTCTTGTTTTCACCATTCGCTTTGCTGTCAAACGTGTGTCTGCCCCAATCATAGCAAAATCATCTCCACAGATACCCACGACGGTCCCACCATTGAAATCGTATGGATTCACAAAAAAATTCACAGGCCTGTAGTTCGACGGTAATATACCAATGGGATACATTTTTTTCTCTTTATTTGAAATAAAATTCTTCGTAATATGGTTAATCGCAGCTTTTACTTATTTTAGTTATTGAAAATTAAATTTGAAAAAATAGCTACCGACTCGCACTCAATAAAATACAAAACTGAAGAAAATTAAACTGTCGAGTGTTTTACGAAAGTATTTTGAAGTAAATGGAAAATAAAGGATGATCTGATATCCAAACAAAACAATCAATAAATGTATTCCAAATAGAAAATATTGTTCAAAAATTTGATATACTTATATAGGTATATGTATTAGTGTTTTAAGCAATGCGCACTCACCACATGCTTGTCACACCTACCACGTTAATCGTCTGATCCGGACTAAGTTCCGGATTTATGTTTATAAAAGAAATTGTTTTGTGAAGTTTCGTAAAACAGGCATCACATTAAACATTAAGGTTTCTGGATGAACTCACAGCTGTGCCGAGCAGTCTGTCTACCTTCTCCTATTATTATCCCAACAACTCGAAAATAACTTAAAACATGTAGAAGCTATAGAGAAGTTAAAGTGCAAGAATGAAGTTTGAATGTTATCGGATGGACGGTCGAGCAATGTTCCTCAACACGCTGGTTATATGTTATAAGCATTACAATAAGCTGATATTACCTGTCGACGGCAGTGTGACAGTGTTAACTCCAAGACAAAACTAAAACATAAACTCACAAGATTATTGAGTTTGTACTCTTATTATACTCTTCACGTCACATCATGAAGTTTGTAATGCCCAGAAGGAGACATCGGATACCCCATAAAGCACATATATTCTCGATCAGCGCGATGATACAAGTTGATCTAGCCATATTGGTCTGTATGTATTCAAACTAGGCCTTCGTTACCAAACACAGTACAATTGTCGGAATCAGCCGAATCGAATCACTAGGAGCGATACCACCCATAAAAACCCTACATTCAAATTCATGTTCTTATTAGAAAATCTTTTCTGAAATAAGTGTCACCAACTATGTAAATTTCAAGATCCTAGGATTACTGGATTGCATAGCTCCTATACAAATATTACGGTCACAATGTTAAAACGCAGTATGTATACTGACTCTACCTTACACATAAGTCAAAACAATATTGAAATATTTCTGTCTACACAATCACTGGAGCGTTGGCAAAAACGTTACTAGGGGGTGCATGAAGAGTATTACGTCTTTCTGTTTTTTGTAAAAGAGTAATCAGTAGTCTCAGTAATATCGACTACGTGGTTATTTTCATTGTCGATTGAAGCAACTAACTTGTATGTATTGCATTTGTGAATACATGAAGAAGATACCATTTTTTCTGGTTTTATATTATTTCATGTACATATGTAAATGCTGCATTTCTAAAATTAGAAGCAGCTTTCTCTGTTTCTCAGATCCAGTAGTCCCTCTTGTTGGGCCACCAAGCAACGCTTCGCAATAATTTTGAGAACAGGAACAATCTGCTTTAAAATTACAGATACTACGGGATTTACATATTTGCACTGTTTACTCTAAAAATTTTGAACTTTTATCCCATTACTAGAGCCAGAACAGAATAATTGGTATGGTATACACAGTTTCGGCTTAAATTATTATTTTATTTTAATAACACAGTTTAGCTTCCATGATTCTGTTTCACTGTTTCATTCACTTCTAATTCATATAAATAACTTTGATTTTCGAATCAATCATCAGGTTGGTTTATGATCATCAATCATATACCCATCATAACCATGTTTAAACACAATGAAAAAAAAAAAAAAAAAAAAAAAAAAAACCAGATTACTCGCACAACCACTTTATTGGCCACCAATTTGTACCAAATTAGTTTAAGTATTGCCTAATTTTCAATTTAAAGTGTATTCAATTTAAAAATGAAAGATTGGATTTATTATGTTACGTTGGTTTATGTTATGTTGCAAGGAAACATAAACAGCAATTAAGAAGAAAAACACACAGTTGTGACGAATTAATTTTGTTTTTTATGGCGAAGATGTTGATAGCGCTTCCTGCATCGAAATTCTTCAAAAAAGATGACGCTGTCATAAATGTATTTTACTTGTTGTCCTTAAATTAGAAAAAGAAGCCAAGAATTTTGCCTCCCAAGTGTTTCCTCCTAGCCTCCTCATGATCCATAATGCCACCGGAGGTAGTCAAAACAACATAGCCGAACTGTCGTGAAGGCAGCAGATTGTTGGTCCACTTTTCTATATCGTTGATAGGAACATCGAAACGAGGCGAAATGACGCCACACTTGTTCAGGCGGCCAGTCAAATTAACCACAATCTTGCCGGAACGATGGTCGTCGACAATTTCAAATTCGCCAATATAACCATGCTTCATCATTACTGTCAGAAACTTAATGATGACCTTAGAGCAGGGACGAAGCAGCACCTGGCGCTTGCCACGCTTCTCAGCGTTGTTAATGCACTTAAGGGCATCGGCCAATACGTTCATGCGCACCATATCTATAAAAATGGAACACAATTCATTTATAGTTAGTTATTCGTGTTAAATTCATTAAAGTAAATTCAAATTGTATGTAGATATATACATATATAACGTCGTTATCTGGTTTGTTTTGATTTGCTTTGGTTTTCAAACGACAATAACCGGTAAGATAAATGCACTCAAGAACTCAAATATTCTAAACTTTCCAAGTCGATAATAATGAAAAAAGGAGCCATCGATCTTAATCGGCCAATATATTTGCTATTTTAATTCATTGGATTGCATAGTTTAAACTTTTGTTTTGCTTCTGGTAAATTTCTAGTAACTATCAATTCTCCGCGGCAAAGGCCAAATTCACAAAACAAAGTTATTACACAAATGGCATTGAATATTTTACATCACAGTAGTTAATTTTTCTATACAAATTGTTGAATTTAAACGATGATTACCTAGGATTAAATATTGGAATTTTTTTACAAATTCACATCAGCGAGAACGAAACAAAAAAGAGGAAGTCCATCGCGCAACATTTGACAGCTGTCATACGTTTCGCAGAGTTGCATTTCAAATGATACTTAATGCAACTACTGAGTGCACGATGAGTAATAGTGACGATCATGACATACTAAAATATTACCACGATCGATATACGATTACCATGAGTTTCGGATTGTTTAAAAAGAAAGCAATTAAAATTTAAAAATATTTTTGTCTATTTAGCATTCATTAGTATATTTGTAAAGATATCGTTACCTGACTTTTGAATTTCAATTCATTGTACTGTCACACTTTACACTTTTTCATCTGCTCAGAACAAATGATAAAGTAAAAGAAAAACTAAGCCACCGTGAACTGCAATTAGATGAAAAAATGTCACTTCTATAAGCACAATAAACCTATAAATATATATATGTAATACATATATCTGAAATATGTACCTAAAAACGTAATATATTTTGAGTGACATATCAAAAAATGTTTACGTTAAAATTTTTAGAGACAGAAAAAATTGCTTTCAAATAATTATGTATTATTTATTTATTTGTTATTAATTTAAAATTACAGATGTGTTATATTTGTTAGCATTTGCATTTCATAATTTATTCTTTGACAAACAATCAAAATTGCATCTTCATGTGCATATGTGCAATAGGTTTCATAACACCACACAACTGATGTACGCTGATATCGATCGTATGTAGATCGCTTAATTTAAAGCAAATACCGTAATGGCACCATAAGTATCATTTCTCTTCCTCTTGTAGCTAACAGATGGTTATAGACGAAAATAAAGCCAATGTTTATGCATAAAAACTAACCAATTTTAGTTACAAATCACTCAAAATTAAATATCGCATTTATTGCAGTGATAGTAACGTGCTACAGTATGGCAGGTTCGGCTCTACGCCGTCTAATGGCGGAGTACAAACGTAAGTGCAAACGTCTATGGTATCGTCTTTGTGTGATGTGATGTGTTGTATTGTGTCTTGCCTACTCACTTACATATATTGTGTTGTCATTGTGGTTGTCATTGTTATTGACGTTGACATGATTTGCCACGGTTTCTTTGATTTCATTTCTTTCATTACAATCAAGCAATATTAGTAACAAGTATGTAACTGATAACTTTAAATTTTATTTTATTTTTTTTTCGTACAGAGTTGACGATGGATCCACCTGAAGGTATTGTGGCTGGACCCATAAGTGAAGATAATTTCTTTGAATGGGAGGCACTTATCGCGTAAGTCAATAACTCATTATAAATCATATAAAATATGCCAAATAAGTAAGAAATAATAATAAGTAATAAACAATATACTATTATAGGGGACCAGAAGGTACATGCTTCGAAGGTGGAGTCTTTCCCGCCCGCCTGAATTTTCCATCAGATTACCCATTGAGTCCACCAAAAATGAAGTTCACTTGTGATATATTTCATCCAAATATCTTTGCTGATGGCCGCGTGTGTATATCAATACTGCATGCACCTGGTGATGATCCAATGGGTTATGAACTGTCAGCGGAACGTTGGAGTCCTGTACAGAGCGTAGAAAAGATTCTTTTGAGTGTGGTTAGCATGTTGGCAGGTAATCCATCATAAAATTATAATGATTAGACTCTTCACGTAGTGAGTAGTATTATAAGTTTGTCATGAAGATTGTAATGCAAAGAAGAAGACATCGTAGACCTCATTAACTATATATATTCCTGATCAGTGCAACGAGGCGAGTTAATCTAGTTAATACTGTCTGTCTGTATGTATGCAAACTATCACCTCAGTTTTTGGGTATTTTTAACATTCGCAGCACATTTCTCGGAATCAGCCAAATCGGACCAAAGTAAGGGGTATCCCCCATACAAACACCAAGATCAAATTAACGTACTTATTAGAAAAACTTTTTTATTTATGGTTCGATCGAACTGAAACATTATGATTTTTTGGTCCATATCCACCAACCAAGTAAATTTCATGATCCTAGGACCACAGGGAGGGGTACCTCCCATACAAACCACCTTTAAATGACAATCTGATAAAGATAATTGTACAATAAAGTGCCACTCAAACTGTGTTCTTTGTTGATACTCAAACTGTAACAGAGTAAAAACATTTTCTAGCGGATGCGTGAAGAGTATAACATCTTCGGCATAGTCGGAGATACCCTTCTTACTGGTTATAATTCAGTTAATTAACCATTCTAGAGCCAAACGATGAATCTGGTGCTAATGTTGACGCAGCAATCATGTGGCGTGAAAGACGCGAAGAATTCAACGAAGTTGCAAGACGTTTAGTTCGCAAAACTCTTGGACTGTCATTATAAACATTTGAGAACGCTCGATCACTCAATCGCTCGCTTGCCTGTCACTATTATTCTCGAGCTTGTCAAATATTCAGTCTTTGCTTCTGTTCAGTTTGTGGTGATTAAGAATGCTGCATCGAAACTTTCTAAAATGGATCAAATTATATTTTCTTATTATGCATATATATTTTGTATCAACACCTCCCAACACCAGCATTAATTTATTATTTGATATAAAATTTGATTCGATATTTCCACCACAATCTTCGCCACACTTGGCAAGCACAACACAATCGAGTTAACGAAGGAAAGGTATCAGCGCGCATTAAGAACTTCATAGGAAATATATATATATATACGTATATATATTACTATATACATAAACCACGACAAAAATTCGTTGTTCCGGCTTCGCACACATCCTACATACTTATAAATATATAAGGAGGGTTATAAATTTAATGTCTCAGATTGCAAGTTAAAGCATTATTATGTATACTATTTTTCTACGTCAATAGAATTTGATTATTTCTTATTACTATTTCTTTATTTCTGTTATAAATTGTTTTGTTCTGATTTACCATTATTATTGTTTATTACTCTTTTTTCTATCTACAAAGTTAAGTTTAATATTTCTGATGATTTTGTTTATTTTAAAAAAAGCATACAAAAACTTATATTTTAATTCTTACCTAAATCTTAATCAACAGTTAGTTGCTCACTGTGTAGTAAAGCTAAAAACGTACATATATTGCTGTATGGGAAAATTATTATAAAATAAAGGTCCTGACCTCTTTTTTTTTTTTTTTTTTTGTGCATAATCAAAAACATTGTATGTAGTTTATTGAACTTAACTAAGTACATATTCACAATCAATCAAAAGCAAATCAATAGAAGAACAAAAGAAATCCTCCAGACTTAATCATCTCACCCTTTATACCACACTTTTTTAAAGCAGCAATTGAATATTAGTTGAATTATCAAGAAAATGAAATGAGTTTCAGTTTGCCTTCAAATCCTCTAAATAAAAAACATTTCTATGTCGTAAGTCCCTAATAGTAAAATGCATTAAATTGCTTATTTAGGGTATTAATAATATAAATATGTACAGATTAATTGTATATGTGATACGTTCTATATAATATGTATGTATATGCTTTTCATCATCAACTTGCTTGCGATATTTAAGATATATGACATGCATACATATGTATGTATGTAAGAATATGACAAACAACAATGTTGTGATCCCGTTGATAGTTTTTTGTCTTTTTTATAAAAATTTATTAATAAAAGGGTTTATTTTGAAACATAAATTATATAATTTTTACTTGTAGTGCTTCTCATATTATGTACTATACTCATTAAATAGTCTTAGAATAAATGTAAGTACACAATTAATAATATTAAGATTTTGCACAACATAACATATTTATAATCAAGATACGAAGATATATTAATGAATTATTCATTATACTTACATAGATATGTACATATATCGCAACCTAACTACAAAAGATCAAAAAAACACGATTTTTGAGTTAATGATTATGATAATTATTCAGAATATCATGTTTTATATTGTGTAAATATGTCATGTTAATAGCTTACATACTTTCCGGGTGAGAAGAGAATATTTCTTCTATAATTAGCCAATTTGTAAGTAAATTGAAAACTTTAAATGACATTTTCTCGAAATGATATTTTTGACCTTTTGTAATAAGGGTGCGTTATGTTCTTATATAGTACACACATAAGTACATACGCGTATGTATAAAAGATAATCATTGTTTTGCCAACCATTTAAATCAATGCCAATGACCAATGTTGCCTTTAATGTTATCAGATACGAAGACGTATTAATGAATTATTCATTATACTTACATAGACATGTACATATATGTTCTTATTTAGTTCATCCATATCCACATATATGGATGGATAAAAGATAATCATTGTTTTGCTAACCATTTAAATCATTGCCAATAACCAATGTTGCCTTAAATATTATTAGAGCCTTGGTGGTGGATTGTGTTTAATGTAATGAAGAGAATTTCTATTCATTTTCTGATATTTAACTTATAATATAAGACCTAGATATTTTAACCTTTTTAAGATATCGGGGGTTTAAAAGTCCAGTCCTTCATTAACGGTGAATCAGTTTAACTATATGTTCTGTACAACAAACAAACTCAACTCCAACTATACATTATTGCCCCAAATATGATAATATGACACTTTAATTCTGCATATTGTAAATAAAACAGTTACATATTTATGTACTTACCTATAAATTTGTACTTTTATATTTAAATTTTGATTAGTCACTTCTACACAATTGTATTGAGGACTGAAATTCAACAATTAAACAATGCTATTTAGTTATTTTAAAAGTTCGAATTTTTATTTTATTTTCGTTAAAATTCTTTTTGAATAATAATTCAATTCATTCAAATTTCAATTCAATTAACCAACAAATTTCTTAACACAATACAATACATATTTCGGCATCTCATACGTCACAAATATTTGGAACGTTGGAACAGCTGATTATGACAACAGCTCGATGTCATCCAAGGGAGCTGCGATTGACATAACCTCTTCTTCATTCATTTCATACAATACCCACGCACACTCGCATATAAATGAAGGTGTGTTCGTGTGGGTTACATGCATGTATCCATTTTTACTTAATAATAATTTGTTATCGATGATCGTCGTTGTTTGCGGTTAGCGTTCTTGGTTGTCTTTAGATAGACAGAGAGAAAGAGATAGTGAGAGAGATTTTATAATATTTTTCGAACGCATATTTCAATATATATTATTAAATTTTTTTTTTCAAGATTTAAAATTTGCAAAGTGTTTTAAAAATAATAATAAACAACATATCGACAACGAAGACAACAAAAGTTTATTGTGAACTTTAATTCAGCAAATCAAATTACAAGCCACAAGCAATCGCCACTGTCGTCGCTTCAGTCAGTCACTGTTATTCACAATATACTAAAGAAAAGTGTAAATTGTTTTGTTAACACAATATTGGCGCGTTATTGGTTATATACAACAATAAATTTAATAAAGCATCTAGAAGGTATGTCAATAAATAAGAAAATTGAATAAGTGAAACAAAACTCCCCTGAAATAGTTGTTTGTGTGTGTGTGTGTGTATGTGTATGTGAAGAAATAAAAGTAAAGTATATGGATGCATGCATGACGCATATTGTGCTAATGTACTGTGACAGAAATAAGAACATTTGAAGTATTAAAGCGATTTGATTTTGTGAACTAATTAATGCATGCATATGTGGTGTGTCTGTGTTTTATTTTTTCCTAGTTAGTAACTCACCAAGATTAACACCTCTAAAACCTACAGCCTCTCGTCCTATTACCCCACCCCCGGAAGTGTCATTAGATATTTTGTCGAGTATATCGGGTGGTGAATTTAGGTATATATGAAACACCTAACTGGTACCATAAATAAAAAGTGATTTGAAAAGTATATTTTTCTTGCAAAACATCGTATTTTTATGTCTATCAATTTATTTTTTATTTTATCACCCCGGAGAAGAAAAGCAAAGCAATTGCATTTTGTGCAAAAGTGAAGTGAAGTGAAGTGAATTAGGTAATGATGCAATTTAATGGTGCCACTTCATTATGCTTGTTAAATCTTATCAAGTTCCTAAAAGATGAAAATACTATAATTTTTAATCGGAATATTCATTTCATGTATGTAGTACATAAGTACATACTTTAATCATCTATCAACCAGTGGTTTGTGTATTTGTGTTTTAGTTTTCCATGAAAACTTTTATCAATCTCGCTCTCCACCAAAGCATAGCAGAGTGTTAAAATTATTGTTATCATTTAATTGTAATAGAGATAAAATCAACAAAACAAAAACAATTCACACTCACATAGTTCATAGGTTTGGTGCTACGCAACTCCTCTTTTTCATTTTGCTGCAAAAGTGAACTTTCGATTAGGTATATAGTATATAGGTATATGTATGTGTACATAGATTGTATGAAGGCTATAAGCCGCTTCGATCTGTCATTCGTCGTCCACGGTTGTTTGAAATCCTTCATAAGATAATGTACTTATGTAGGTGACCCGTTTCCATTAATTTCATCCATTCACCATCTGCTTCAAAAACTCATTTTCCTAGCATTTCAACAATAGTTTGCATATTTAATTGTAATAGCGACCAACAACTACTGCCTTCCAATTATCCCAGTTTCAAATGCTTATAGACGGTTTCAGTTCTTAGTGCTGGAACTCAGCCACTGTTGTTCTGTCCATCGTTACGATTTGACACTTTAGTATTATTTATTGTTAAATGACTTTAACAAGTCTTACGATGAGTAACCAAAACAATTGCAATATGCATTCAAGTTGTTTGAGAATTGTATAAATGAATGTGGGTGATGATTCTAATTCTCTCGGATTGTAGCAAAAGCATTCAACTGTTACTTTGATTGTGAGAGGACGCGGTAGCCATTGTTGAATATGCTATCCTTGCAACAACAACAACGACAACCTAAAACGACGCCGCTTGTAGATGACTATGAAATCTCGAATACGGTACTAGGCCTGGGCATTAATGGCAAGGTTGTCCAATGTACCAATCGCCGAACAAAACAAAAGTATGCACTCAAGGTATTGCTTGATAATGCTAAGGCTCGTCGCGAAGTTGATCTCCATTGGCGCGTTAGCGGTTGCAAGCATATTGTTAACATTATCGATGTCTATGAGAATACTTATAGCGGCAACAAATGTCTGCTAGTTGTTATGGAATGGTATGTTTATATTCTATGTCCTTAATAATTCATAATCCTTGAATGAATGATTTCAGCATGGAAGGTGGCGAATTATTTCAACGTATACAAGATAAAGCCGATGGTGCATTTACGGAACGAGAGGCAGCTCAAATTATGCACGAGATATGTGTATCTGTTCACTATTTGCATAGCCGGGACATTGCTCATCGTGATCTGAAACCAGAGAATTTACTGTATACGACACCACATCCGAATGCAATATTGAAACTAACTGATTTTGGTTTTGCCAAAGAAACATTGATCAAAGATACACTACAGACACCTTGTTATACCCCATACTATGTGGGTAAGTATCCATTCCATCCATAACCCATACTCGGTCTCAATAATTTTCTATCTGTCCTTATATAATTGTAAAGCACCTGAAGTACTTGGTCCTGAGAAGTATGACAAGAGCTGTGACGTTTGGTCACTGGGTGTGATCATGTATATCACACTATGCGGATTTCCACCGTTCTATAGTAATAATGGACTTGCCATTTCACCAGGCATGAAGAAGCGCATACGCACGGGTCAATATGATTTCCCGAATCCCGAATGGCAAAATGTTAGTCAAGCAGCCAAAGATCTTATTCGAGGCATGCTAAATGTTGAGCCAAGCAAGCGTTTACGTATCGAAGAGGTTATGCGCAACAAGTGGATTGCACAATATACAGAAGTACCCCAGACGCCGCTTTGCACGGGTCGAATGCTAAAAGAAGGAGAAGAAACTTGGCCAGAAGTTCAGGAGGAGATGACACGTTCCTTAGCAACCATGCGTGTAGATTACGATCAGGTAAGCATGCATATGGATATAAAGAGAAGATACAGTACATTAATTTCTTGTATTATCCGTAGATGCACATTAAAGCTCTTGATAAATCAAACAATCCTTTGCTAACCAAACGTCGAAAGAAAATTGAGCAAATCAGCAGTACGCAAAACTAAGAAATGAAAAGAAAAATGTTTGTAATGCCGCCTCTGGGAAATCTTTGATAATCTCAACGAATGCTAAAAGAGATACAGAAAAAAAACTACACACACATAAACAATATTGAAAGTGATGAGGGCGTCACAAAACTTAACCCCAAACGGAAATGCAAAATCAACTTTTTAACGCATCAGCAACATTTTGCATTGAATGCTGGCTGCTGCTGCAGCGTTGGACAAAACAATATTAGATAGTTATTAATCTATATTTAAAAAAAAAAAAAAAAAAATATTATAATCTATAACCTATAACAAGAATTAGAGATACCCATAAGCTCATAAAAGCGCAAGCAAGCAAATGGTATAAAGTTATATAGTGGAGGAGCAACGTAATGTGTATGCTGCGTCTCTCCCAGTCTTCCAGTTAAGACACACGCACACGAGTGCAATGCACAGTTTGAAAATGATAGGATACGCTGCCTCCTTAAAAAATAAAGTAACTATCGATCTTTATACGAAACAAATGTTATGTGTTTTGTTGCCGTCAGCCAATCTTTAGATTTTGGAAACTACATTATTCTATCTGTTGCCTGCCTGCCGCTGGTTAGTGAGTTAATTAGTTAGTTGTCTTTTCTTGTGTTTATTCTTATAATTTTCATTCAATTGTATTTTGTCTTTGTTTTGTTTCCATATACTTATATATATATATGTATTAATTTCTTATATTATGACAAATGTCTTACGTAAATCGACAAATAATTAAATATTTTAAAGGGCTAAGGGTAGAATTTCCATGTACAAAACAAAATAATATTATAACATAGCGAAATGCTGTTTTTTTTTTTTTTTTTTTTTTTTACATGATAATAAACCGATAATCGGTTGAGGCATCCCAAATCAAAACAAATCAAATTACAATTACTACAATTAGAAATTTAAGAACTACTTTGAGTGGTGTTTTTTGTGTGGTTGTTAGTTATACAAATTTAAAAATCAAAACAAACAAATGGTGTATAAATATAAATAAAAATTATTGCTACAACATTCAATTACTTGATGAAAACATACATAAAATCAACAAAATTATATAAAGTATTTGTAGTCATTAAAGAAATAAATAAACCATAATTTGAAAATTTGAATGACAAATGATTTTAAAAAAGTGATGCACAACTTTGTTGAATATCCAAATCCACAGATATGTACGTAAGCTTAATGATATAAGATGATGACCAGCCGTCATGCGTGGGATATATGTATTCTTGCCAATGAACAAGTTCCAAGAAAAGTGAGTGATACAAACTTTGGATAGCCCAATTATATATATTAGTCCCATAATTATGATGGATAGAATGAAATATATATTATCTTGCATAGCATCATAGGCTGACAATTTCTTATTTAATGTTTGTCTACTTTTTATATAGTGAATAGTATTATAAGTTTGTCATGAAGTTTGTAATGCAAAGAAGGAAGCATCGTAGACTATATATATTCTTGATCAGCGCGACAAGACGAGTTGATCTAGCCATGTCCGTTTGTCTGTATGTATGCAAACTGGTCCCTCGGTTTTTGATTCTTTTTACCATACGCAGGAATCGGAATCAGCCGAATCGGACCACAGGAAGGGGTATCCCCCATGTAAATTTCATGATCCTAGGGCTACCAGCAGGGGTACTTCTTACACAAATCCACATTAATGACAAACTTAAAAAAAGTAATTGTACAATAAAGTGCCACTCAAACTGTGTTCGTTGTTGATACTGAAACTGTAAAAGAGAGCAAAAACATTTTCTAGCGGATGCGTGAAGATTATAACATCATCCCTTCTTTCTGGTTTTAATATATGCACGCCATGCGTGGCGTCTATCTAGGAACAGACTCATATATCTAATGGATTTGTTCTATCTGTGGAATAATCTTCTTTTAATAACATCATTCCCATAATTATAAGATGATGATCAGTTAGCGGAATGCCTATCCATCATGGGCATATCAGATGATGTCCCTTCTTTTAAGGTTGCCAATTTCTTCTTTTAATTGAGTGACAAATAATTTAAAAAATGTTCAAGCAAAGTGAGTAATACAAAGTTTGGATAGTCATAGCTGCTCAGTCTCATACATGTACGTAATTAAGATGAAGACAAGTGGGAATGATTTAATATCTTGTTTATTTATCTATAATCAGATGATGTCCCTTTTTTTAGGATCAATCATAACTAATTTGATGAGCAGTGAGTGAATTGTTAACTTATATAAATCTTTTTTTTTCTAAACAAGAATACTGAATCTTGATCAATCCAGCATAGTTTTCATGTTAATTCCATTAGAACAGAGAAAGAGATAGAGAGAGAGAGAGAGATGGAGAAGAATTGAATGGAATCACATTGATTAAGAATCGATCGATCTTCTCGGCTTGACAATTGATTAATAATGAATAACTTCACATAATTAGACAACTTTCTCATTATCAGATCATTAGCAGATGTTTTCTGCTTATTATAGCGACAATCGACGACATGATTATAATGAATACAATATACGTATTTATCAAACAATATTGATTTATATGATTGACATTATCATCATCAGACACAGATCGAGTGATAAATAAATAACCAAATAATTTAGAATAATAATATATAATAATATTTTGTAAAAAGATTGTATGAAAAGATGCTACTTTCATTCATTAACACCTCAACCATCTTGAAAATGCTCGTCAAATGTTATCAAAAATAATTACAACCAATTTGAGTTCATTGTTTTCATCAATTACATATTTTATTTTTTCTTTTATTTTTCTTTTCTTTGGATAATTGTTTAGTTTTTCTAACTAAATATGCATTCGTATTCGTGTTCATTACAATTGTGTTTTGTTTGTACATTAATTTATTGTGCAGTTTCTTGATAATTACAACTATTGATTGTGTTTCATTTCTATTTAAGTTCTTTATTATGCAACTAGTAAAAATTATTTTCTTCAATGAGTTTGTATATATAATTGTGTGTGCGTGTATGTGTGTGTGTGTGTGTGTGTATCAGAGTGTATTTTTATCACTGTTGCAGGTACTTGTTTGTTACTGAACTTCTATTCTAATTTAATTTACATTGATTTTTCTCTTTATACAAATTGTGTGTTCAAAAGGTAATTGGCACAATTTTTTGCAATTCCACAGGTCACAGATTAGTCTCCGATTGACATGATATTTTTCATTCGCATAGTTTTGGTTGGTATGATGCATATTTTTTAATATATCCCAGCCATGTTAAATCATCTATTCAATAGAAGATTATAATAAGTACATATTTGAATATTCAAATGGAAATGGAATCTATGAATATGAATAAAACAAGAATTACGGTCTTTCTTCAATGAAGAAGTGTAAAGACATTGAAAATGACGTTTAATCTGGATGTTGCAGAACAACAATAATAATCATGAATAAAATTAAAATTTCAAATTAAGAAAAATATCACCAAGCTCGCCAACGACGACGTAAACTTATCTTATTGTCAACATTTTCAATAATTGCACCACTCAAAACACAAGCAAACATTTGGACATTTGAATGAATAATGAATACTTCATGATTGCTTATGAATAATGAATAGTTTATGATTAGTACTCTATTCATATTTATTTTAATGATTATGATTGATTCATATTCATTAAGATGAATTTGGAAAGCTAGTCATATTCATATTCTTGTGCTATTCATAACTCATTAATATTTGCTTGTGCGATGAATATTGAATATGATTATTATTGCAAGTCATACAATGAATAATGAGTAATGTCAAAAGTTGTTACAATCAATGCACGGCTATACCACCAACACCACACGACGACGACAATGAACAAATTTTACGATCTTCAGACTACCAATGCAATCCGCAAATTATAAAAATAGCCTTTACTTTTTGAACAAACCTCTATCCCGTACACTGTCTCTCGTCGTAACAATAACGAATTCGAATTCGTTATGTTCCGAGACATATTTCTTCCCTATTATTTGGTTGCATTTCACTTTGGAAATGACGAAGTTAACGATGACGTCGACGACGACATTGTTACTGAAGCAGTTGCCGATGTTGCTGCTGATATTGTTACTGCGGTCAATGAAATTGGAAAGTATTTACAAAGCTCCATAAGATTGTTTAAAGTAATATGCGGTGCATACGCAATATCACTAAAGTCACTTGTTGCGGCATTACTTCCCAGTGGCGTCCACAGAGTTAAGCCCAAATTGGCTAAACAGCCACCCTGTGTTGAGGATTGTAAATATGAAAATATGTTTGTAGTATAAGCATTTGTATATGATATGATAAGTATTATAGATGATTTACTAACCTTAATGTCAGTTTCAAGTTTATCGCCTATCATGGCGCACTTTTGAGGTTTCACATTCAGGAAGTTACATGCTGCGTAGAATATATTCGGATGCGGTTTCTCCCATGGCAAATCGGATGAGACAAGCACACAATCGAAATATTGACGCAAATGCAACTTATCCACCTTCTCCCATTGTGCATTCGAGGGACCATTTGTAATGAGAGCCAAGGCAAAGCCAGCTTTACGCAAACGTTTAAGCAATTGAAGGTAGTCAGCGGTGAGTGCGAGGTAACGGTATCGCAGTTGAAGCCACTTAGGATATATTCGTTCAGCCAAATGCTTATGTCGCATTGGTAATGACTCACGCCACAAATAGGTGCGCCATGAGTCCAATGAAGTTTGCGAATTGTCTGGGCAGCGACGAAATGCTTTTAAAAACGCTTGTGTCGTAAGGGCAGCTTCATCCTTGGTGAAAGCAAATTGTGACTCAAGTACTTCAGAAAGCTGCAAATCATAAATTATACATAGTAAATTATTATTCAATCTTCATCATCATCATCTCTAAATATGTGTTTAAATATAAAAATATTGAATGAATTCGATCAAATTTTTATTTCCAATCCATTTTTATTTATCTATTTATAAATGACATTCATGTATTCATGACCTCAGAACTTGAAAACTACTTTCCCGATTGTTCTGAATTTTTGACACAAAGTTGCAGTCGATTAGGGCCGTGTAATTGGATACTTATTATTTTTATTCTAACTATGATTAATCTAATATCAGTAAAAATAAATTTTAATGCTGTATACGCCATCTGTTATATAAAAAAAAAAAACACCCGCTTTTCTAAAAATTGTACGCCATCTGTTGCATTATGTGTGTATTTTAAATATGACAAAACATATAGACTGGACAAAACATAAAAGGAGACAATTTTGTGAGCGAGTTGCCTACTCTATATGTTTAATAGTGTTTGATCAGCCTGAGCCACAGCAACGCGTGAGGGGTACAGCTCGTGTTATTACATAATTACATATTTTACATTTTATTTTGGTCTACCAAATATGTATTACGATAAATACGTTCAGTCAATAACCGAATGTACATGTTCCATCGAAACTGAGACTAGCTTTGAATTATAACAGGGTGCCCAATGTTTAATGGCAAAGAATCCCCCCATTGAAAAGAGAGAACAAATCTCCAACATTGATAAATAACTTTTGTGTCGCATATGAACATCTACAACACTATGTTCACTCGTTAGTTCTAAATGTGGTTAGTTCTTTCAGCACTAGTCACTCTTGTTGCATTTCATCATTCTTTTAAATTCAGTATAGTTTTTTTTTTTAATTGCATAATAAATTGCGGGCACACGTACATTGTGATGTAATTAGAGTTTATATCATCGTGATGATGAGGATAGATTAATATAGATCAATATCTAGTACTAATCATGTGTTCAAAATATATTTCTGTTTTTTTGGTTGCAATAGTTGTTGAATATTTGAAATACTTAGTATTGAAATGCAATGAATGAATAGATAGTTTAATTGTGGAAATCCAATTGTTTTTGGTTTTTTTCATTTGTTCAATTTCTCATCATATATTAGTTTTGAAAAGTGTCTGTCTGATTTAGCTGCATTTAGAAATTTGCTACTTTATTTGAAATAAACATTCATCATTCATACATATGACATGACGTAAAGTCAAAGACGCATGTGTGTGCAGTCTACGTTTGTATAGGTGTGCCTTTTACTGGCACCATTGCTGTTGTTGCGTTGGAGAAAGATGGATGAATGGATACTATAATATTGTAGATTTTGGTTTCGAGTATCACTCACCTTGCGTATGGCTTTGGAATCACCGGCGCGTGTTGGGATTAAAGTATTATCTAAGTCAAAAAAAAATGCCGAAATTTGCGCACAAATCCCTTCTAAAGTTTTTTTGACAGGTGCATGGCTATTTGTTGGTTTTTTAATAGCTTCCATGAGTTTTCCACTTAACAGTTCGTTAAAATATATTTTCGTAGTTGGTTATATCGAAGTGAGCGCATAAAATTAAGATGTTAAATACAATAGCTACGTAATTTTTTTATTACGAAACAAAATAAAATAAATAAAAACAAAGGGAAATGGAAGTCGTGTCGAGTGGTTAGAATGAATAAGCAAATGGACAAAGGGCCATGCAAGCACAGTGTAGCCAACCCGCGTAAATGACTAGGCCAAAAGTAAGGATGAAAAAATACTAAAAAATACCATTGCATTTGGTTTTTTCCCGTTTTCTTTATCTAGACGAAAATAAAGACCAATTGTCACAATTGATCGATCGATATGTACCGATATCAGTATTTTTGCTGGGACGAATGGAATGAAACATGACGAAATACAACTCGTCGTTTTAAACATACTCTTCACGAGAGTGAATAGTATTATAAGTTTATCTTGAAGTTTATAACACACAGAAGGAGATAACGCAGACCACATAAAGTATATATATTTGTGATCAGCTCCATGAGACGAGTTGATTAAACCATATCCGTCTGTACGCGATCTAGAATCAGTTTTTGAGTGAGAGCTGAAATTTTGTACATAGGTTTACCATGCAAACCCCAAGAACAAATTAATGTTCTTATTAGAAAAACTTTTTTATTTATGGTTCGATCGAATTTGGACATTATGAGCTTCTGGTCCATATCCATCAACCATGCAAATTGCATGATTCTATTGTTACCAGTAGAGGTACCTCCCATACAAACCCACATTAAATGACAAAGAGTAATTGTACAATAAAGTGTCTCTCAAACTGTGTTCTTTGTTGATACTGAAACTGTAATAGAGTTTAAAAACGTTTTCTAGCGGATTCATGTATAACTTATCGGCATATTCGAAGATGCCCTTCTTTCTGGTTATTATCTAGTCTTGAATTTTGTTGAGCTGACCTTGTACCAATTGTGTTGCCACTCTCGTCATAGGGGACTTAGCAAGTATTACTGTATCATCTTGGTAGGGTTATCTCGTTGTACCTTGAGTCTAGCATGTCTGCTGTGTATGTTAGAAGGTATAAAGCAATGGGCCCAAAACTCTTCTGATTATGTCTGATTATGTTTTTAATTTTAGATTTGGCGTTTTCATTCTGATCTGTAGATATGAGCGCAGACTATAAAATTAAAAATAACAAAGTAACTTACAATCAAAAAATTTTGTTTGGGTTAGGTAATAAGTAGTACTACTTTATCTTCAGATGCTACGGAATAATATTATTTATTTATGGCTCATTCCCAGCACTTACCGTCTAAGATCTACATATATGAATGTGCATACAAGATACGAGTAATTTTTTCATATTAATGCATATGAAACAAATAAATAAAAATTGATATTAAGTATCCTCCCGAACGGATACATGTTAAACTGAAGATCACTTATACGCTCTTTATACAAAATCTATCCTAACTTATTTGTAATATGGAAAGATACAAGTAAATATATGTTGCAATTTCAAAACATAATTTTTTCGTTCATCTTAATTTGAAATCGCAAATTTCTTATAGTTTTATAAAAATATCCTAAAAAATCAAAAGTTTTCCAATCAAAATATTAGAAAATCCTACGATTTGGATGGCAGTTTTTTCTAATAAGAATGTGTTGTGTCAAGAAAAATTCTAAAAAACATACTTCGAATGTAAGCAACTGATGTAAGCGAAGATTTTGTTTGTGGTGATACTTATCGTACCCGGTACTTGCACATAAATCAACCGGTTAAATGCATTATTTATAATAGTTGTGTATTGTAACTGTTAATTGTCTTGTAATCAGTACTTTATGAATCAAAATTTAGAATTGACTAAGCTTAATAACAAACAATCCTACTTCCTACACGCATCAATATATTGTGCCATTCTGCTGCCTCATTATCACATTTTCTACAAATTAAGTGTCTTATTTAATTATTTAATGGTTTATTGGCGGATTGCTTCTGAAGAGGTGCTACTAAATTGTCAGTTGCCAGTGTCAACGGAAAAACCCATTTTGTCTGGAAAGTTACTACTGTCATAAGTATATAAGGTTGGAGCTCCAGTTGCCAAAACCTCCCTTCTGCTATTATTGTATTATAGAGCTCTTTGCCTTTGGGGGTAACTCGTTGAAATCCCCAAAGGCGATGCTTTGACAGACTTGTCTCATCGAGCTGATCACAAATATATCTACTTTATGTGGTCTGTGATGTCTCCTTTTGTATATTACAAACTTCATGACAAACCTATAATAGTATTCACTCCCGTGCAGAGTATAAAGAGCAACATAGACAAGTCCAACCATGTTTTATTTGCACTACGACATAAATGCAATGATCGAGCCCACTTCAACGGAGTTGTAGCACCCAGAGGAAATAAAGTCAAGTTCTTAAGCAAGTGTTTGATAAAGTTTGACATGGAAACAGCACATTGTAGTCAAAAGAATCAAAAAATACTTCAAAACGCGACGAATGCTCAATATGGATAACATACATATGTAGATTCTACTATGCCAGACTTTAGCCTGTTTTGATATCCAACTAAGGGGATAAATTGGACACTAAAATACTGAAGCGTTACCAAAATATAACTTCAAGGAAAAAGACTTGCGTCTCCTGGTACATACGTAATGAGAATATTCATAAAGATTTACTCATGCCAAATGTCACGGAGGAGATAAGTACACAAAGAACAAGATACAACAGAAGACTCAACCAGCATACAAATAACTTGCACAAAAGATTTCCCGACAACTTTTGAACAATGAGGCGGTTCAAGCGATTGCACCCGTTGGATCTTCCATACCATATTTATCTTAAGATTATGATTAGGTTAGTAATAATATAAGAAACTTAAAATTAATGTAAATATTAGTCCGTGTTCTTAAATCGAACAGTTGACAAATAAAAAGATAATAAACACAAAAAATGGGAAAACGGTTATTTTCGAGTATGCCGAAGTTGTAATACTCTTCACGCAACTTTTATGTCTTCTGATTTTTGTTTTAAACTCATATATATAAATGCCCTAATCTTCAACTATGTACTTAACATTAAACTCATTGGCTCACCACCCATGAGGTAGAGCTTGTGGTCCATTTTTTGAATGGGAGCTATGCGATCCAATAATCCTAGGGTCTGACATATTAGGTGAATGTTGAGCCGAGCACTTATAGTATCCAGAGAGATAGATAACATAAAAAACAAAAAATTTTTTCTAATAGGAACATTAATTTGATCCTGTTCGATTCGCCTGAATCGCCTCAAAAACTGAGAGACAAGTTTGCATACATACAGACGGACATGGCTAAATCAATTCATCTTATCGAGCTGAGTAAAAATGTACGTATATACTTGATGGGGTCTCCTTCTGTAATTTACAAACTTTATTACAAAGTTATAATACTGCATGAGGAGTATTAAAAACAATTGCATTGTGTTATCGGCGTTTTCTAAATTTGTACAGTGTGAATTCTAAGATAGATCGCTCAAAAACGCCGTCAGTAATCAATTTTTTATTGGACATCATCTTAACCCAAAAGAATCAAGGTATCAGTTAAAAAACCTATTGATGAGTTTGTGTATAAGGCCTTTCTGCCAGACTGTCTAACGAACGTGCGATACCATTCCCACTGATTTTCTCGAGTTGAGTGCATTCCTCACAAATTCCTTTAGTTTGTTGAGAGAATGAATACAAACAAAGTTAGCTCTGAAGCCATACTGTGGTGATATGGGAGAATAATAATTATTTAATTTAAATTTAAGAATACACTCACCCAGATTTTAGAGAAATCCCACAAGAAGGGTAATCTAATAATTAATTTGATTATTCTTTGATTGTATTTCATTTTATTGTAACAAGAACTTTCAAAATCATCGATCATAATCACCATCAAACAAATGCGTGTTAAATAAATTATAAAACTAAAATAGTATTCATTTCAAGTATTTTTTATATAAGTACATATACGTATGTATATATAAAGGTTTGTGCATATGTATTACGAAATACTTTTAATTTTATTTTAACAATGATTTATTTATTTATTTATCGAACGAATTGGTTTTTTTCTGTTTTGATGATTTGATTTTTCAATAAATGAAAAAGGATGCACGCTCCTGGTTCTATAATATAAAAGAGAAAAGGAAATTTTATGAATCTGTATTTATTTTATATTTGTTGCTTACCTTGCACCTTATCCTTGGGACTTTGGAGGTTATCCATGCCATGCCGTGCCGTGCCATTTTTCAATGTCTACTACTATATTACTCACACGATCCGTCCAACCAACCATCACGCCAACGTTCATTTACCTTACCACAATCGAATAGGGGTTTGCCAAGTTTATCATTTACTCGATTGTGGAATAGACAAAGCCAAAGAGCCAATTCTTTTTGTGAATTTACATTAATTGGAAATTTATATAAACTAAAAGATCCAAACAAAAAGAACAAGAAAATAAAATACAAAATATTGAACAATTAAATTCTAATTATTTCATTAACATCATATCACAATTACCATCACCATTTATATAAAATGAACAATGATAATTGATTGGTTGAATTCTTACTCTGTACGGAAATCTTTGGCGCAATATTCACATGGATAGACACGTGAAAGGACATCGAAAAATGTTCTCATATCTCGTTTCTCAGCATCAGTTGGATTGTCTGGATAAAAAGCTGCCATAGTATGTAGTAAGCCCCAAGTAGAATAACCAAGTCTGGTCTTATCCATAGGACAATCCGGTCTTGGCATATCATTATCCGCATTCAGTGGTGGGTCATTTACATGCACTGTATTACCCTACAAAAGAAATGAAAAATAATAAAGAAATCAATAATCATCAACACTCTTCATAAATCCACAGCAAATAGATTTAAGTCAAAAATTTCTACCAGCGTAAAGGATGAATATATACTATTTAGCTTCTATCCCACACAAACCAATCAACCAATCGACATAAAGGCAACGTATTTATAATGCAGGAGCTGCATATAAAGAAAATAAGCGACGAAGCAGCAGGCGTTTAGCAAAGATTGAAAAAGAAGATGCGAATCGAAGAAAGAAAAACGCATGTATGGTTACCTCAGAAACATGAAGATGTGAATCAAGTAGATTTCCACTATTCCTCCCTCGCCATCTAAAACACGGGGAGGATCCTTTTATTGTCCAGCACATTCTCTTCTGCTGCTGGAGATTTTTAATGATGAGAGGACACAGATAGAAAACAATGGGTAATCTGTTGCCTTACATGTGGCAGAAAATCGACATCAGAAAAATGGCAAGCAGTGAAAACAATCATCATGTGCACTTGCGCAGTAATACTCCTTCTCCTTTCCTGACGATGAAATATCTAACGACGGTTCCATGCGCACAATATGATAAGTAAGGGGCGGATCAGATAACTTTAAAATATTATCATATTCATATGAAAATACAAATACCAGTAAATACGTAATATCACCCACTCCATATACCTTACTTCTGTCTCTGTATCTTATGTTCGTAGATTTACTTTAGATCTCAAAGTTCTCATTAGATAAGCCGAAGCACAATGTAAAATAAGCTGGCAAAGTTTACTTTAAGGTTTTGCTAAGAGATTGTTCCATTTAATATAAGTATAATCAAGGAATAGGCCATTATAACATTGAACAAATATTCGCCATAAGTTCATATATTCCATATTATAACAACATGATCTTACAAATGTAACGGCGGCTTATTTTGCTCTCCTTATAACTCAGCAGTGGATCGCGTGGTACAATGGCGTAAGAACTTCTCTCAACTCAACTTACTTAAGTCAGTTTAGATTTACTATATGGCATGGGATAATACAGTTATAACACTCCAATTTGTGACTTAGAAATATCAACAGTACAATTGAAATCTTTTCCATTCAGTCATATAGTATTCAAACTTGTGTTTCTGCGTCTGTTCCTGTTATTCTTAGTTTAATCTTTAGTTCATGTACTGTGTAGTGCAAACTGGGGAGTGATGATTGATTCTATCTCAATTAATTATCAATTATTTATTATTACAAAAATAAATTGAAAAATGTAAGAGATTCATTGCTTTGTTAAATTAATGACTGACACTTACCGGCTTTGGTTTATGTGTAATTTCACGTTGTTGTTTTGTCCAATATTTGAAATCATTACATGTCCGGCAATTGTGTTCTGGTTTCGGTGACGTATACGTAAACGGGTCATTTTTTGACATTTCGAAGGGTTTGAAGAATAGTGAGCGAAACGTGATTGCAAGTTTTATGTAAACTGGTGGCCTTCCAGGCAAATGCGCTATCAGTGCTGCGGCCGCCGTTGCGCTACTACTGATTTAATACTTTATTTATACGTTTTTAATTGAAAAGCAATTAATATTACTTAATAATAAATGCCAATGAAAAATAATTAACTTGATTTTATTTTGCTTTGCTTTTAATTGTGAATCCTTGATCTCTCCTTTTAATGCTCTCTTGATTTATATTACACACACACAGGCACACATAACCACTAAATATACCAGTTAGAACAGTGGCGCCGTTTTAGATTATATTTTTTTGGCGCTGTTGATGAAATAGTGATCAGCTATTGTGTAAATATAATGAAATGAACTTAATGTGGTGAATTATGATACAGCTGCAGCATTGATGCTTTTGTCCGGTCTGGTGAGCTAAGGTGAGTTTTGTAATGGTGAATTCGATTTAACTTTTGTTGATTTTTATTAAAAAAATTTAACACGATTGCATTGATATTTGTTTCTGTAAACCGTTTAATGGCGGCAATTTAATTTACAGCAAAATAATAAAAATATTTATTAATTATTATTCAGGACAAAATGTATAAAAATATTACACCAAAAAAAATAAAAAACAAGAGAATGCGGTAACGAAGACGACAAAGATTTGTAAGATTTGTGTATTGTATTTGTTTTTTTGTTTTAGAATTATGAAGAAATTACCTAATGTCAATTTTTATTTTTATACAAGTTTGATTGATGTTTATGCTTTAAACTACTATGGAGGAACAGAAAACACAAAAATACATTTCTAGAGTTGTTGTCCAATATCGAAAGGAGGGAGAAGAGAATACTATATTATATTATTAAATTAAGCATGCATTTTTTTATTGCAAAACTATCGATTATTTTTATATGTATTTATAATCGATAATTTGCCAAACAGATAAACAGACAGAAAAAATACACCCCTGGCGCGACTATCGTTGGTGCCGGGCAAGCGAGATAGCGACATAAAACAGCTGTGAGTGTGTGTGTCAAAATTTATAGAATTTTTAGTGCATTTTATACAAAAGTATCAAATATGTAAAACAAACAACATTCACTCATTTTCCAATAGCGCAGCAATAGAAAAAGAAATGATATGAGATGCATGAAGAATAAATACAAGTGGTTTTAAGTGTGAATTATACAAATTGTGGTTTGTTTTTTTAATTACAATTTTTTTTCATATTAAAAAATACAAAAAAGAAATTGGTTATAACATCATATCCAAATATCAATATGCCAAGGGCTGCTGCATGCCTTAAAAAATATGTGACTGAATATTTGTGTTCTGCTTTTTTGACAAGCCCTTTTTTAGTGATTTTTCTTGTCAGTAGTTCGACGACCATACTGGCGTGAACTTTTACAGTTTTTAATACAATTAAATTAAGGGAAAATTATAAGTATATACATATATATATATATTGTTTTAGTGAATTGTGGAAAAACAAATAACCAGAAACCAAATATAACAAAGAAGGGAATAGCGATAATAGAGGAGAGAAAAAAAGAGTAGAAGTACGTCCAAAAATTATAATATTATGCAGCCAGACAACGAACGCGTGTATGTTGTTGTATAGCGCGAGTGTAAAATGCTAAATTTTTGCAGTTTTTGCCCCGCTTGCACTTTTTGCACATATTTTTGCTCCAACAGTAGAAATAGTAGCAGCCGTATCAACAAGAAAATCAAAAGAAGTAACAGCAGAGGCGGCAGACGTAGCAAATAACACGGTAAAGAAGAAGAAGTCGCAAACGAAGAAGAAGAAGTACGGCGGCAATAGCAATATAAAATGATTGTAGAGAGCGCCGCCGCCGTTATTATTTGTTAATTTATTTGTGGTGGTCTTTGTCGTTTGTTTCGTCGTTGTCGCCGTTTATCGCATAATCATCAGCATTTTAAATGCGAAAAAAAAGAAATTGAAGATTTTTTCTTGATGTGTAGTGTTATGGTGGAGTATTTGTGAGCCTGTGTATGTTTTTTTTTTTTTTTTTTTTTTTTCAGTCAACCAATTTAAACAAGTAAAATAATGTGTGCAAATTTGACTGACAACATAAGGACGGACGAACGAACAACAACGGTTTAATCTGCGTGTGTGCGTGCGTGATCGTTTATATATAGAAAGAATACAAAATACAATAATAATGAATATAATGATGAATCCAATACAATGTAAGTCAGAGTAAGAGTAATAAGATTGTGTGCGTATGTTGATTATGGCAGAGTCGCCGCACCAGCAGCAATGGCAGGCAGGCAAGCAGACAGCCGCACCGCACAGTAAATGAGCGACCGAACACATACTTTTATACAATCTCTGTATGTAAATAGCATATGAGCAGCGAGTATATACATGAAAATTTTGTTTTCTTGCATATATAAATATAGATAGATGTGTATGCCGCCGCTTATGTATGTGAAAGAAGTCATCATCATAATCATCACCACCACTATCATAATCATCATCAACATTATCATAATCATCATCACCATCATCATCACTAACTAACGAACTATGCTGCATGTGTATGTATGTTTATGTATGTTGGTTTTATTCGGGCGCGTGTGTATTTCTATATAAATATGTGTGTGTTGGCAGACACCAATGTTGCTGTTGTTGTTGGTTTAGTTGTTCTTGTTATTGTCCGCACCCAAAATATTTAAAACAGAAAAGTGTTAAAACAAAAACCATTAATAAAATTCCATTTAACTCAATTAAGATGAAAATATGTTCTGTTCTACACAAAAAACAAATGAACAGAAAACTATAAAATTATATTAAAATATTGAAAAAAACAGAAATCAAATCAAATCAAATCATCAAACAAACAACCACGCACACACTCACACAGACATACAAAACAACCACATTACCAACAATTGTGCGAACAAAATTGCATAAAAAATGAGTGTTGATAATGGAAGAGTAAAGTTGGTTGATTGTTACTTGAGAAGTGGAAGGAAGTGGCAGTGGCAGTGTGTTCAATTTGAATGTTCTTCTTGTGCTCTGTCTGTCTGTCGGTCGGTCGGTAGCCAATCGTCGGTGAAACGTTCGTCGGTCACTTGTGTGAAAATCTGTGTATTAATTTCTTATGAAAAGACACAGATGAAAAATGATAGTTATACTTAAATGTATAAAACATGCATCCTATTTCTCAGTAAAGAAGATAAACAACTATCTGTGTATGTGTGGAATTAACAATAATAATTGATAACGAAACAATATTCAATTGTTGTCTAAATAAAAAAAACATATTTTTTTGAAATAAACAATTTTATTCTACGAAAAATATAAAATAAAAAACACATTCTCCAAATGCACATTGGCCAGTCTGCTCTATTCCAAGCAGCAGCAACAACAACAACATCAGTTTTGGTTCTGTCGCAGCGCAGTGTAGTATTGACGTCGACGGCGAAGACATTCACACGGATACGCCGACAGACGACGGACAATGCAACAACAACAGCCACAACAATAGTAACAATATACATTTGACGTTCACAGCAGTTTGTTGTTGAGCGTGAGTGGGGAAGAAGAGGCAGACCACAGTCGGCGACGCAGCACAGTGAGTAGTTGGTCGTCGGTAGCCTCTGCTGCCGACAACAAATGAAGTTAAAGACGACGAGGAAGTGCAACCCTTTTTGTCGCGCCGCAGTCGTTAAAAAAATAATAAAAAAAGAAACTCACTAAAAAATACAAGAGAAACAAGAATTTAAAAAAAAAAAAAGTACACAAGAAAAAAGGAAAAGTGGCCAAAAGAATATAATTTAGAACAAACAATTTATAAAGAATCAACAGCAGCCGCGCACCGCCATCAACATTCAGTTCACTCCAATCCAGTCCAGTCCAGTCTATTTAAGCAGGAAGGAAGACAGACAGACAGACTGCAGGCAGGCATGGATTATTTGTTTTATTGCTGTTAGTTGGTTGGTTTATTGGACTTCTTTACTACTACTATATCTGCCAGCGACGATATGTGCGTTGTTGTTTATCGTCCATGACGATTTGCAGGAAACTCCCTTCAACTTGTACAACATTCTTTATATCACGCGCCAATTCTTCGACTCTACTCCTCCTCTTCATCAGTTCATTGTACTAATACTACATAAATGTATGGACAAACACATACACACACAACGTCGAGCACACTCAGTCACTCACTCACTGACACTTTATGTGATTCATAATTTAAAAAAGTTAAAAAAGCAAGGCCTTGCTTACTTGCTTGCAATTCATCTTTGTTGAATCCAATCTGACATGGTAATGAAAAACCAAATGCTTGACTGACTAATTAACTAATGAACTTTTAATACAATAGTTGGCATGATCTTTACTCTGGTCTGCTCTGCCCTGCTTAGTTCTGTTCTGCTCTACTTTATTCACAACGGGCCGACGATCCTAATTTGTTTTAAATCAGTTGTATTTAGTAATGACAACTCAGTCAGTCAGTATTCAGTAAATCGGTGCTTCTAAATAACGTTTGAGTGTCAAGTAATGCAATGTGATATTACGCAGAATATATAATATTGTTTCGTGATTGCCAAAAAATTCTTAAGTGTTTTGTTTGCTTATCACACAGTCAATGTGACAGACTGATTGTCAGTAAGTAAATTTGTCAGTGAGTGAGTGAATCTATGATGGTAAAGTAAACCAATCCAATCAACCAACCAAACGACCAGCTACACTATTTTTATATTGTTATATGTTATCAGTCTTCATTGCTCGGCGCATTTGTTTTATAAATCATTTGATGACTAGTTGGTTTTGTGGGATTTTAACCCCACTTCGCTACCACATTCATAGATAACTACATCAGACATCCATCACTAAACAAAACAAGGGTGAGGAGTCGTTGTTTTCGTCGTGGAGTCCCAGGATCAATGAAAGAATGAATGAATGACTGATTAGGCAGTGATTAACTGAATCAATACAAGAAATAACCAAGAGAATCAGTCGCCACTAAACTCAATAGGCATCGATTGGGATTCAATAACCTAAGCATAAGATTGATTAATTGTCATAAAGATCGGATCGATTTACTATGTTGATTCATGATCATGATGAAATATAATGAAATTAATGAATCATTGCAAAACACCAAAAGTTTTTGATTGCAATAATTAAAACTAAAACCATATAAAACAAACAAAAAGATTGAAATAAATACTTTTTTAAAATTAATTTTGTGATAAGATTTTGATGAAAAATTTATATTTTATACTAAAAACATCTTTCTTTTTTTACTTTTATTTATTTTAGATTAACACACAAAAGCAACAGAAGAAAATATCATAAACGAACGAGACGCAACAGCAAAACAGCTGTAGTTTATGAAAGAAGAATATAAAATAATAGCAGCAGCATAACCATCAGTAACTAAAGAAGGTGCCGGTAGCAATCCTCCTTATGGGTTAAAGTAGTGCCAGCAACAGTGCATTTAATAAAGGACATAAAACAATTGGAAAGAGAAGTCGGAAAGAAAGGAGGAGGAGGAGAAGGAAAGCGCGAGCGCAATCCTATCTCGAACGAGAGCAAGTGGCTTGCTGAGTTGAGCTGGGTCAAGTTGAGTTGAGCCGAGCCTCAGCTAAGTTAATAAAGATAAGGTCATAAGAGAACGAACAACTACAAGGAAAGGAGTAAGGAAATAGAGTAAAATAAAAAGATCATGAGCAATGCCTTCCGCACGTCCTGGAAGTCTTAAAGATCCGGAAATTGCCGATCTCTTCAATAAACATGATCCAGAAAAAATATTTGAAGATTTACGCGAAATCGGTCATGGTTCATTTGGAGCCGTGTACTATGCGCGTTGCAATCTCACCAAAGAAATTGTCGCCATTAAAAAGATGTCATATACCGGCAAACAAAGTCACGAGAAATGGCAGGATATACTCAAAGAGATTAGGTATGTTTCCAATCTAATTAACTCCACTTTAGTTCAGACCAATGTTTTTCATTAGAGTTCAATGTATTTGATCATTCATTCATTTATTTTTCATTTCAAATTTACATATAGATTCCTACGACAATTGGATCATCCAAATACTATTGAATATAAAGGTTGCTATTTACGTGAATCAACCGCTTGGCTAGTGATGGAATATTGTGTTGGTTCAGCTTCAGATATAATTGAAGTACATAAGAAACCATTGCATGAAGATGAAATTGCTGCAATTTGTTCTGGTGTATTGAGCGGTTTAAGTTATTTACATAGTTTGGGTCGCATCCATCGTGACATAAAAGCTGGCAATATTCTATTGACAGACAATGGTATTGTGAAGTTAGCGGATTTTGGTAGTGCCGCCATAAAATGTCCAGCAAATAGTTTTGTTGGTACACCATATTGGATGGCACCTGAAGTTATATTGGCCATGGATGAAGGTCAATATGATGGTAAAGTTGATGTCTGGTCATTGGGTATAACCTGCATTGAATTAGCTGAAAGGAAACCACCATATTTTAATATGAATGCCATGTCAGCATTATATCATATTGCACAAAATGAATCGCCAACGTTGCCGGTAAGTTAAGTTTATCTTAGAGTGGAGTGGAGTAAAGTAGTTAGTTAGTTATTATAAGATTCGAGACAGAAGCCATTAACATGTTTTTCTTTATTTTGATTTCTCTTACTTTCTCCTTTTTTTGCTTTAGAAAAATGATTGGTCGGATACATTTTGTAGTTTCGTTGACTTATGTTTAAAGAAAATGCCTATAGAACGTCCATCGTCAACGAAATTGTTAGCTCACAATTATGTAACTAGGCCACGTTCAGAAACTGTACTATTGGAATTAATAGCACGTACTAAGTCAGCTGTACGAGAATTGGATAATCTCAATTATCGTAAAATGAAGAAAATCCTTATGGTGGACACATGTGAAACGGAAAGCGCCATTGGTGATACAGATGACACACAAGATGATCATGCTGGTGGTGATAGTAGCAAGAGTAATAGTATTACATCAGAACATTCAATACATTCAGTTGGTGTATCAGCTGCAAGTAGTCAAGTAAGTTGAATGGGAAACTTTTCTTTATCTCTCCAATGTGCGTGTGTGTGGGTGTCTATGTATGTATTTATATTTTTTGTATTTATCCTTCTACTTCTGTTAGAGCTCTTCTTCGAATTCAATACCAGCGGCAGCGCAAAATCATCATCATCATCACCAACAACAACATGCGCAACATTTACATCATCATCACCATCACCAACAACAATTGGTAGCAGCTGCTGCAGCCAACTATCATCACCAGCAACAACAACAACAGCAGCAGCAGCAGCAACAACAACACAACACACAGCAACAGCAAGTTGGTGCAGTATCACGTAATTCATCACGTCATCGTAATTTGCCGCCATTGCCGAATATCATGCATAGCATGAATAATAATGTCACACCAACAAATTCAGCTTCAGTTGTACCCGCACCAGCGCCACCACTGCCTGTAATGCCTTTGCCAGCTTCAATGTCACATGGTATGAGTAGCAGCAGTGTCGGTGGCGGCGGCGTCGGCGCCGGTGGCATTGTCGGTACTGGTGGTAGTGGTAGTTCACCAGCATCAGTTAATTATTCATCATCTTGTGGTGGTGGTGGTGGTGACCGTATGCCACCAATACAACCACGTTACCTATCATCACCAGCTGCTGCAGCAGCTGTTTACGCATCATCGGCATCCTCGCAGCAAGCCATTTCAAATGCTGTCAACGATCATGGTCCAAATAATTTTGCAACTATACGAACGACAAGTATTGTGACGAAACAACAAAAAGAACATATGCAGGTGCGTGATTCAAGAATATCAAGTTCAATAATATGGTGCTGCTGCTGCTATTGAAGCAGCAGTATATCCCAAAATCATCATTCTCAAATTCAAATTCAAATACAAAAGCAAAATAAAAAAGTCTAGCAACAAATTTTCTCTAGATGATTCTTTACAAATTACGATTTCCAATTATTTTCTTTATAATTTTTAATTGCAACTTTTGATCCAAACTCATTTATTTCATTTAATAAAGAAAAAAAAGATTGATTCATTCATTTCCTTTGATTTCATTTGCATATTTGGATTTGTAATTATCTGAAGATTTAATTTAATTTAAATTGATTTGATTCGCATAATTGAAGTTACTTATATTCCATTCATTTCCTTTTTTTGAAAAAAAGCATTTCTCGAAACATGTAATTAAAATTCAATCAATTAATCACTATACTTTTATCATGTCACTTCACAAAATTTCTTCGGCTTTGGAAATCACTTATGTACAGTTGAATCTCATTTATCCAAACCAACCACCTCTATCTCAATTGGTGGATGGCTAAAATTAGCTGATTTGATTCTACTTCTACTCTGCTAACCGTGATTTGTCATTATTATCCGTGATATGCTAATCGTGATTTCTAGTATCTCTAAGATCCATAATCCTAGGCAAAATGTATTAAAATTCAAGATTTCTTTTAATGATATTATAAGTTACTTCCAAGAAATCAGATGGAAAGAAATCAGGACGAATTGCTCACTTTGGCTGAGGTAGTAAAGTCTTAAAAGCTAATGAGAGTAAAGTCTTCTTAAAACCAGGATTTTTTGTATCGATATTCCATCGCTACAGTACAGGGATTGAGGTTCAACTGTATAGAGAAATATCGTTTTATAAAGTTTACATTTCAATGAAATTATTATCACCCATCTATCATCATCATAGTAAATATGCATTATAATTCAATATATCATCATCACAAAACCTGCAGACTACTTTTTAGTTTAAAGATCTTGTCAATTTCAAAAAAATGTCCAGTCATCTGCTTGTTGTCAGGCCTATTAACTTATGTTAAAAATCTGTTGTATAACTCTTTCCAAATATAGTATTGAAATTGATTAAAATTTGAATTAGTTTATAACTCACTGCATTTTTAACCTTTATACTTGTTTGTTAATTGTCAAGTGTGATCCGTGGTGATCTAATGTGGTGGTGCTTCAATTCAGTTGTAATGTTTTCTGTGAGACGTCTTAGGATTCAGATAATAAGTTTCCCTCCTTTGCTTCCATTCTTGATGTATTATTCGAAATATTTAATTTTATTAGTAAGTAGTACACCATATTCTATTATCACGTGTAATGAGGGAGTGAGTTCGCGAGGTTTTAGAATATGCAATAATAATTTTTATTTTAAGATTCTAAATCTTGAATGAAATTTTATTCATTTATATAAAGCTATCTTTTATACTAGCCATGGCTGCTAGGGCCTTCACCTAATCTAAATCGTCTATTTCTCATTTATTATGTAAATATTTCACATACCTTCATGTTCTCGAAATTATAATTTTTAAACCTATGTTACTTGCTCCAATTATCATATTATGTCATAGTCTTTGTCCATTCTTTTTTTTATCTATCGTTACTCGTTCAATTCTTAGATCCAATGTTCTTCGTCGCCCGTCACATGCCTTCATTTTACTTTTCTTTGATTATAAGACTATTATGTCTCTATTTTTGTTATATATTTCTATATATGTTATTCATAATATTCTATTCATTATTATCCGTCATATATATATAATTCCTCAAATATATTTATTCTTTCTCGTCCTTAAAATTTCTTTACTCGTTGCATTTATCATACAATTTATTATGTCTCCATTCTTAAACATTTCTAATATTATTTATACCATTCTATGATTCACTATAATCATAAATTGTTTATGGTTCCTGATATATGTTTTTAACGTCCTTAAAATTTAGTTACTTGTCACTTGTTATCAGACAAAAAATTCATTCTTTGTCCATTTTACTCCTGAAGTCTGTTCGTACATGGCTCTCCGCTCCTCCCCATTCATCTTCTCAGCTTTTTAAGATTTAAAGGAATCTTTTGTTTATTTTTAGGGTTCACCATTTATATTTCTCATTCGTCTTTAAACTTTTGTTAGTTTTGACAGACATGCGACATATTTTTATTATGTATTGTATTTTCATTCATTCAGTTTTTTCTTGCTTTTGTTTTTTATACTTTTACCATTATTAACTAATCTTTGAATTTATGTACTTATGTAAGTGTGCCTACTATGAATTTGTCTATCTCATTTATTTCTCTTTCTTTATTACCTTCTTTCTCTCTGTGCTTGTTTTTCTTCTTGTTTAAAAGTTTTCTTGTTGTTGTTGTTTGTTCGTTCTCAATGCCTTCTACGCTAAAGTTATGAGAATACGCCAAAGATTGTGAAAACGTAAGATAAATTTATCATATATTATATATTTGTTGTTTAATCCCCTGAGAATTAACCAAATTGTTCCTCCCTCTTGTATTGCATCGCATCGTATCGCCTCGCCTCGTCATACTCTTTGTGATGAACGAACTCATGTTGCAGTTATTATTTGTTTTCGTTTTACTTAAGATGGATCTGATGAATGAAATGATATGGAATAAGATTATGTGGTGTGGTTGGTGGATAGCATTGATAATGATGATTTAATTGTATGAGATTATTTTCATTGCCATAAATACTTAGTCCTTCGTTCATTTGTCCTATTCGCTCTTTCACTATCAGTAGCATATCGTAGCCTGGTTATCAAAAGATTTTTGGATAATGTTAATAGTGTGATAGATTGATATTGATATGTAGTTGGAGAGAGCCCAGTATTGATTTGCATTTGTTGTCATAATGAAAAATATTTCTTTGTATAATTTAATGAATATAGGAGGAAATGCATGAGCAGATGTCTGGGTATAAACGTATGCGTCGTGAACATCAAGCGGCTCTGCTCAAACTTGAAGAGAAATGCAAAGTTGAAATGGAAACGCACAAAGCGGCATTGGACAAGGAATATGATAATCTACTGCATAATTTCACAAGAGAACTCGAAAGACTTGAGGTAAGTTAAGTGTACATTTTTGTTAAGATTTTAAAGAAATATTTATCAATTGTCATTGCGAATAGGCCAAACATCAACAGGACTTAGAGCGTCGAACAAAACAAACGACTGCTGCCGAAAAGAAACTACAAAAAGAGATCACAATGAAGCAGGAAGGTGATCGTAAAGTTTTTGATTTGAATCGCAAGAAGGAATATAAAGCGAATAAAGAACGTTGGAAACGTGAACTGAGTATGGATGAATCGACACCGAAACGTCAACGTGATCTTACATTACAATCGCAAAAGGATAACCTCAAACAAGCGGAAGCCCAAGAAGAACAACGTATGCTCCAA
This sequence comes from Amiota albilabris, assembly GCA_037040105.1. Taxonomy (NCBI): domain Eukaryota; kingdom Metazoa; phylum Arthropoda; class Insecta; order Diptera; family Drosophilidae; genus Amiota; species Amiota albilabris. The sequence goes on from JBANCV010000007.1 coordinate 194,694, forward strand.
GCTCAAAAACAATATATTGAATTGGAAATGCGTAAATTTAAACGGCGACGTATGATATTATTACATGAGCTTGAAGATCAACTATTACGTGATGTAAGTCTAGTCAAGTCAAGTCACTTGATACTTTTGTTTACTTAACATTACAATATAAACAAATCCAATTTCAATTTCATTTCGTTTATTCTAGGAACTGAGTAAGAAACAACAACAGTTAGAACAAGCACATGGCATGTTATTAAGACATCATGAGAAGACCCAAGAATTGGAATATCGCCAGCAAAAAAGTGTACATCAATTACGTGAAGAGCAGGTGGGTTAAGTGTTGTATTTTATCATCATTATTATTTAGTCTAGTCTATGTCATTTGATCAATCAAATATCATATTTCAATTTTTGTATTTTTTTTTTTTTTTTTTTGTTTATAGATTAATAAGCAACATGATACAGAATTGCAAAATCAGAAAGATTATATGGATCGCATTAAAAAGGAATTACTGCGTAAGCATGCGCTTGAAATACGACAACATCCCAAGAGTCTTAAGGTGAGTACACAAAACAATAGTGATGATTGATTAAAATTTAAATTTATAATCAAAATTACATCTATTTATATTGGAATGAATTCAATGGGATTGTAGAAAAGTAACATTAGAAAATTTATTTGTATTGCTAGATTAGATAAAAATGCAATATCTCTGTAGATATTAATCCGATTTAAGAACAGTAATGAAAAGTTAGAAATAATGGATATACAAAAAAACACTAGAGAAAAAAAATTTTATAGATCCCTAATATTAGGTATTAATCTGATTTAGGAACACTAATGAAAAGCTAGAAATTTTGAATATGCAAAAATAAAAAAACTAGAAAAAAAATTTTATAGGTCCATTTGAATGTGTGAAATGTTACTGAACCGGAATTATTTAGATACTTTTCTTTCATTTGGAAAAAATGGTAATGATAAATAAGTTCCATATGACAATAATGTGGGAAAAAATTCATGGTCCAGAGAAGGTGAACCTGACCAAACATTGTTGGGCAAACGATAAATTCAGAACTCTATTTGTCATTAACTAGCGCCGCAGGAAAAACTGATGCAATTGGTCAACAGTAAGGGCATAGTCTTCTACTACATTCCGCATTCGGCTTGGAAGTGTTAATGCATTTAGACCGGACTATCTGATTTTATATGTTTATGTCGCTCCATGTATCTTGGTGGCATAACAATTAATTCCCTAGGCGCCTGCAAAACCATATTGCGCTCTGAATTTATACAATGACGGGATTATGGTTCTAACCGAAATGATGGTAAGAGATTAACATTAGCAATGGGAAAATATGTGATGAAATAAAATTGCTTTGTTGTATGAAAAACAAATTGTTCAAACATGACCCTCATTTTAAGTTTGTCACAAAGTTTGTAATGCCCAGAAAGAGACATAGGAGATCATATAAAGTATATACATATTCTTGATCAGCTTGAAGAGACGAGTTGATTTAGCTATGCCCGTCTGTATTAATGCAAGCTAGTCCCTCAGTTTTTGAGCTAGATATTTGAAATCAGACCCCTCTGGGAGGTGTATAACCCATACAAAATCATGCTATTATTGGAAAATATTTTTTTTTGTCTGGTTCATTAACCATGTAAATGTCAAGATCATAGGATTACTGGAACGCATAGCTCCCATACAAATATGAGTCTCATCAATATTGAAACAGTGTGCTGAATCACAGGAACGTATGCGGAAACGTTTTCTAAGGGACAGCTTTGACATGGCCGAAGATATTCTTCTTTCTGATTGTGCAATAGTTTAGTTTTTAGTTCCCACTAAAACTCATGATAAGGGGATATAAGACATATTATAATTTGTCCAATTTTCAAATACGATTAAGATTAGTTAGATCTTTTCTGATTATTGGATATTTTCCCCATTTCCAAAAACTTCTTCACTTCAATCCTCCTGTTTGTAGATTGTGCGGTTCACAAGCAAAATATCAAATCAAAGCCAAGAGATAGCTTGCTTGCATAGGAACATTAAATAAATTCTCCTATCACAGACATAGAACATCTCACTTCATTGTGAGAATTATAAAGAAATCAAAAAGAATGTAACATAAACTTCTAGTATAATCTTGAATCTTTTTATTTTGTACTTATAGCAAAAAGAACTGCAAATACGTAAACAATTCCGTGAGACATGTAAGACACAAACAAAACAATATAAACGCTATAAAGCGCAAATATTGCAAACAACACCAAAAGAACAACAAAAAGAGGTCATAAAACAACTCAAAGAAGAGAAACATCGTAAACTAACATTGCTTGGTGAACAGGTAAAATGGAAATAGAAGTGAAAATTAAAATACATAATTAAAATAATAAAAAAATCCATAATTTATTTTTAGTATGAACAAAGCATCGCTGACATGTTTCAAAGTCAAAGTTATAAACTTGATGAAAGTCAAGTGATTGAGTGCCAACGTACCAATGAACAATTGGAATACGAACTGGATATGTTGACTGCTTATCAGAACAAGAACAAAAAGCAAGCGCAAGAGCAACGTGATCGTGAACGTCGTGAGCTTGAGAATCGTGTCAGTGTACGGCGCGGTTTACTTGAAAATAAGGTTTTAAAAACAATCATAATTGAATTGAATTGAATTTTGAATAAACACATTTCCTATTTACATATATTGTTGTGTGTTCCAGATGGAAGCTGAACTTCAACAATTTAATCAGGAACGCGCCGAACGTTTACGCATGAAACATGAGAAACATGCAAAAGAATTGGAAGCTTTTGACAATGAATCAATAGCTTTAGGTTTCAGGTAAGAAAAAAATCTATTATCAAAAATTATTGATTTTATCAATTTTTTGTGAAAGAATGTTATACTATGTTCTAGTAAAAGTATTGTCCACTGCTAGCCGCTACTTTTTGCCATCTTTCTGATATCATACGGATATCGCGCGTTGGAAGAACGCTTCATCCTTTAAGGCTATCCCAAGAATTGAAACAATTTTTGGTAACTTCATACGGTGTGAAGTGCTGCTCAGATAGGTTATGTGTGTCGTCAATCGAAACAAGTGATAATCAGAAGGACCAATGTCTGGTGAATACGGCAGCGGGTAGGGTAGGACTTCCTTATTGAGTGTTTTCAAGTAGGATTTGACTCCAAAAATGGTTCTCTCTGTGTCCTTTCGACAACAGGAGAAGAAAACGTGCTTGGCATTGTCGGCGATACCGACATAGAAAGCGGTCCTCCTCGTTTGAAACAGTGCAGATAGAATTTAAAGTACTGAGTATCTACTTCATATGGAAATCCACTTCTCCATTTATCCATGCTTCCAAGCTAGGGTTCTAGGAAAACGTACAGTGTCCTTTTCCAGACGTTTCCCATATTTGCCATTCTTAGATGCTACATTGCTATTCATCTTCTTTAAGTGTTTCTGTGCATAATGCTAACGTTTCAGTTCACGTGCCATTATGTCGATTGGTGGCATAGAGGCTATCACTTTCTATTAGATTAGAGTTAGAGTTTGGCAATGCTCCTCCCATCCCATCCCATCTTATATTTAATTATCTACCCTTTAATCATTAAGTTTTGATAATGAAATGATTGATTGGGAATTCTGAGGTTTGATAATGGGAAGGGCCTAGGATCTAAAGGATTATAGATCGCTAACTTACCATAATTTAATTAATTTTAAATTTATAATATACATATAAAATTTATACATACATTTTCTTTTGTCCTCCTAATTTAGCACTTTATCGCTAACTGAGGTATCACGTGAAACATACCCAGATGAAGAGGGTAGCCTATCTGGTTCGATGATTAGTTTAGCACATAGTAATAGTTCAACAAGTTTTCCGGCAGGATCCCTATAGCATAGACGGCATAATAGTAATAATCTATATAATTATTATAATAATTTTAATAATGGCAATTTAAATCGAAATTTAAATGAGGATAATGCTGCTGCTGCAATTCAACAACAACAGCAAAAACAAAAAGATCAATTACTTAATAAGCAACATCATCAGCAACACCAACAACAACAGCAGCAGCAGCAAAAGCAACATCAGCGCAATAGTTTTGGCAGCAGTAGTAGCAGCAACAATTTTTGCGGTAGTGGCAACATTAATAATTCTATTGCTTCTGTTGTTGTTAATGACAGTTGTAGTCGTGGTATTATGATGAATAATGTTGTTGTTGTCAGCGGTAGCAGACGAACGACAACAGCAGCACTAACAACAACAACAACAACTCAACATCATCAACAACAACAACATCAACCAAAATATCAACATCAATAACAATAACAGCAAAAGCAACAAAATAAGAGCAATTACTGGCAATTGTAGCAATAAGAACTGAAGCAGCAGCAGCAACAAGCAAACAACAATAAGAACAACCACAAGTGCACCAGTTAATTAAATAAATAGATAAATAAATAAAATGATAATAAAAAAAAAAAAGAAAAGAAAACATCAAACAACGTCATTATTAATATAAAATTATAAAGAGGAGAAACATTTAAAGAGAAAAAAAAACAAAACAATTGAAAAATAATGTGTAAATTTAACAAATAATTAACTTACAAACATAATTAATAATAATAATTATAATAATAATAATGATAGTAGAGTAAAGTAGACAACAAAAACAATACAAAAAGAACACTAAACAAAAAAATGTATGAACAGAGAACAACACTGAACAGTTGATTAATAGGATTCAGGATTCAAGATTATAATAATAATTACTTTTGGAGTTACAACAGAACAGAGTACAGTACAGTGCAGTGGAGATCAGAACAGAACACAGTACAGATAAAGACTATGGAAACGTATAGACTGGACTGTTCGCTGTCAATGTCCAGGTTCCGCCCAAAATTTCAAGGTTCCAACAACAATTGCGTGGGATTTTATTCTTGGAAACCAACATATAAAATGTTTGACGCAAGCTTTCAAAACATAAAATTAAGAACGCGAGATTTCATGAGCATATTATCGAGTCTATTCATTTTTCATAGTCTTTGGTACAGTACAGTGTCATCAGAACAGAACACAATATATTACAGTGAAATCCAGAGTCATCAGAACAGAACAAATTACAGTACAGAACAGTGTCATCTGCACAGAACACAGTATAGTACAGTGCAATACAGAGACATCAGAATAGAACACATTACAGTACAGTACAGTGTTATCAGTAGTAAAAGGACATCAGAACAGAACGATGAACGAGAGAATTTCAGTGTGATGAGTGAGTGATGTGAGTGTAAACCCAGTTTTGGTTAATAACTGGCGGCGGATTGCTGTCACAATTTGAAAAAAAAAACGAATGAAAGAAAGATGACAAAATATACAAAAATGAAAAAATTAATAGTGCTGATAGTCAACTTATCAAAAACAAAAAAAAAATAACTATATATAAATGAAAAGAAAACAAAGTCTAGTTTTGTTTTGTTTATTTATTTGGCAAGTCCGAAAAATAGAGATTTGTAAATGAACAAAAAACTAAACTAACCAAAATTAATCTAGAAAGGATAACAAAAAAAAAAAAAAAAAACATCAACCATAAAAAAAAAACAACAAGATGCAAAATAATGTGTGTAATAAATTGATTTTTAAGTTTCTTTTGCAATATGTGTGGTTTTGAGGTGGCGACGACAACGATGGCAATATCAATAACAACAGGTTGTTGAATGTTGGATTGCTTTGCCTTGGATTTGGGATCGTGTCATCTCCTGGGGCATGGTAAAGGAAGATGAGATTATTGGAAGAACAAACAATTAGAAACATATATATACATATTTCTATACATTACTATAAATATTTTAATATAAATATTAAAAAATTTGCAAAAGAGAAAATAACAAAAAAAAAAAAAAAAAGAGGAAAAAACAAACAAACAAATAAGCAATATAGTATAAAACAAAATTGAAACAAACAAACAAATCCATTCAAAAAATTATAGCACTCAGCGATACACACACACATGCAGCAGATATAAGTATACATATACATACTTGTATATGTTGTGTAGTTGTATAAAATGGGGCCTCTATTTACATAAAGCGTTTATTTGTTAAGCCTTCGTGAAAAGTCAAATTCAAGTTTGTAGCCAAAAAAAGATACTGTCTGTTCCGACTGCGAATACATTGCATTGCAGGTAAAAAGACAAATCATATGTCTTTGTCTGAATCGTTTTATGATTTATCATCATCGTGTTCAATGGTTCGATCCAATTCATTCGCAACAGCAACCACATCCATAGGTCATACAATTTGAATATGATACAATGATAATAATGATGGGGCATAGATTCTTAGAAAGATTCAAGCAACACGACTAAGTAACTGCCTACAATTGATATATAGTACATATCGTATAAGTGTAACATGGAATATGTAGATTAAAGTTTGTACTATTTATGCATTCAATTTATTTAAGAGTAAATATTTTATAAAGACATGTTTTGCATTTATACGGTATTGCACTTAACCACTTGCAACTGCACATAACTCATATTTTGTTGGGTCTCTTGCTTGCCATGTATTTTGTTAGTTAAATTTTATTTTGTTTTGGTTTTGGTTACTAAACTACAAAGAACATACAATGTTTCGATGCTCAATTGTTTGTCAAAGTAATTTCAAATAAATCAGAAATATGTATCTTCAAGAGTTTCTTTTAATAACTAACATACATATGTATTAGTCATTTACTTAATGAACAGTTTAAATGATTCCCTCAAGAAAAGGTAGTGGCAGCTCAAACGGTTGAAAAATGATGAATTGAAAAAAGGAGATGATATAAACGCATCATGTAAATTGTAGGTGCACGTAACACACACCCATTCACACATAAACATAGTCAGAGTTGACAATTTAACTGTATTTGGATTCACGCTTACATTTTTATTACAAAAAAAAAAAAAAAAATATAACAAAAAAGAAGAGAAAGAAATTATAAAATATACAAATAAATTTATTAAACAATTAAAATACCTATATGTATTTATATATATAAATAATACAAAGAAACAAAAAAAAAAAAAAAAAAAATAATGATAAAAGTAATGAACAATAAATTGAAAATTTTGTTAAACATTTTACAAAACCAACAACAACAGAACTCAACTATAAATTATATACATATATAAAAAAAGAAAAAAAAAAATATATATATATATATAAAAGAAAGAAAAGAAACCCAGAAGTTTTTTATTTGATACAAAAAAAAAAACATAAAAAACAAACTCCTGAATTTAATAAAATAAAAACAAAAACTTAAGAGACATACAGATTCAACAATCATTAATACAAAATTTAGAAAAAAAAATTACTTATAATAAAACAAATAAAATAAAATTATTAATAAATATGATATTCAGCAGGCTACATCCAATTCCTCATCCTCCTCCAAACAACATCATCCACTGTCGGAACAGCAATTCCATTCAGTCCAATGGATTTACTCAAAAGATCAGATCCAATTTTGTTAATGTAAGCCACTATATATCTGAAGAATCCATGTTAAACATTGGCTCGGGTTCTATGATCCTTAGAATTAATTTGACACCATTTTGCAAAAGCAAATTTATGTTTAACATCTCTAACAAAAAAAAAAACAACAACGACGACGTCCATGTTCATCATCATAAATTCAGATAATCTAATCTACATCCAGAGACACCAAATGCCCACATCTCATATTATGGTGGTGTATTATGGATCGGATCTCACGGTCGCTGTTACGTGTCGTCTATTAATATTCCGTTGTGACATCAAAAATAAGTAGTAATATTTAATTTTTGTTTTATTTTTGTGACAAAGACTATCTTCTGGAAGATCGTCTATACTGCTGTTGTCCTTCGGAACTAAGACCAGTACTTGAGATTTATACATAATCACCAAAAAATTACAGAATGCTCCATGATTACCTTAGACCCAGCTGAGATGAAATTGAATTTCTGATTCTCTAAAGACTGATAACATATTGTTATTATTATGGTAGTATGATTTTCGGATAAAACCCTGGGGGAAAAGAGAAAGAGAGGTGATAATGTTAGATGAAGTCCCAGAAAATCACAGCCACAAGTCATTAGAGGGAATTGATATGCCAATCAATCTTTTTGCAGTTCTACTATATTTAGTAGTGTGATTTATTCAAATAGTAAATTGAAGAAAGCCAAAGACCTTTTCTGTTTTGTTTTTATGTTTCTAATTTTGTAAAACATTAAAGTAATAAAAGTTTGTGACTGCTGAATAATTTTAAACATTTTAATGATCGCCTTAATAAAGATTTATAAAGAAATGAAAATGAAATAGAGTTATTCTCTATAAATAAAAAAAGAAATATGTAAACAATAAATTTGAGTTATTGTGTGTGGAAGAATCATGGTATTGATATGAAATAATAGATTCTGGATGGATTTAGGCCATCGATTTATCTATTAAGAATTGACCAATAATGTCTTCATTTTTTACTTCCATAATAGTCCCTAGAGAAGAAGAATTTGTGAACATGATGAATGAATGATCTGTATGAAGTTTCTATCTGATCTTTAACTATTTCTAGAACCAAACGATTGGATCCATTTTTATCTGTTCTCTATTTGTAACATTCGATCTAGATGACGTTTTCAATCAATAACTTACTTAATTGAATACTGTTTTTCATCCATAAACCAGACAGAAGATTCCTTCTATAAAAGGAAAGTCTTTTTCAATCATCCGTAATGGTAAAAGTTATTGATCTTGATCGAGCTCGATCTAATGAATGGTCATGATTTTTCCAATCTCCCAACAATAAAATTAAGTGTTGAATAAATAAACAAAATAAATTTATAAAAAAAAAAATAAAAAAAAAAAATTAAATTAATAAATGAAATATAAAATTAAATTAAAGAAAGAGAAAATAATTTAAAAAATAAATACACTCACATAAAAACACACACGCATTCACACACCTACATACACACCCACACAAAGACATGGACGATATACATATATAATAATTTAAAGAAAAAATATACATGTATAAGAATTTATGTTCAATTTGATATTACAAAAATTAATTATAAATTTAAATTATTTACAAAATTATTGATCGAGTGATTTGATCTGATCTGATCGAGCCTAGAAAAGTCAATGCTACTATAGAACAGAGAGAACGAGAACAACAGGATATGGTGAAGTCGCCATTAAGATTGGGCTTAGTATTTGGGCATATATACATGTAAAACCAAGACCGAATGGAATAAGAGAACAAGAGAACGCAAGAGTGATTTTTGTTTGTTTTTGTTTTATTATCCTTTGTGGCTTTAGAGAAAATATTATAGTTTTTTTTTTTTTAAATGAAGAAAAAATTATCTTGTATTAATTTTTTTTTTTTTTTTGAATGTTACAATTAATTATTATTATTTTTTTTAAAAATATATAAATATATTTTTTTTTTGAAAATAAAAAAAAAATTGCCAAAATTTTATATAAAAAAATTTTTTTTTTTAAAATATAATTTAAATTTTTGTTGTTATTTTTGTCTAAATCAATTTTTTTTTTTCATTTTTGTAATACAATTTTTTAATGCGTTAATGCTATATAAAGTAATATATATACATATAAATTAATTAATTAAATAATTAATTTTTTTTTTAGTTATGCAATTAACAAAAAAAAATTATATTATAAAAAAAAATTAACACAAAATCATGTTATGCTTAGTCAAGTGTATAGTAAACATAAAATTATAATTATAATAAAAGTAATGAGAATGGAAATAAAAATTAAAAAACAAAATTAACAAAAATTGAAAGAAATTATCACAAAAAAAAAATAAACCAATGTGACATCGTACATACTACGTGCACAGGCTACAAATTCTGCTTTAACAGTGCTTGTATCTGTAGAAACGACTAACTCTAGCGTGCCTTCGCCGGCAACAGTAGTATCAACGCTAAAAGTAACGGGCTGTCCCAAAGCTGAGCGTCCATAATACTGACCCAAGCCACTGATGGTCACACGTGAAACATCGAAGACGTTACAAGAGAATGGTAAGCCATTGATGTGTTGGTCATTTGCCGTGAGACTGATTAAGTGAGGTCCCACAACTATTGGTCTGAATGAAGCACTGCATTCACTTGTTGTTTACAAAAAATATGAAAATCGGTTGAATATACAAATCTGGCAAAAATAATAAGTACATGTAGTTTTGATTTCTTTCCGGATGTCGTAAACCAATTTAAATCGATAGATTTTGATGTGGCAAAACTTTGCAAGCAAGAAATAATTTGGTACTTCCCATTTTTCTGATGATCCTTCAATTGGTTTTATTCTAACTTACTTCATAATCTGTTGATTCTATAATACTATGCACATGGGAAATATCACATACGGGATGACTGGATTTAGCCAGTCAAATTATTAGGATAGTTGAATTTTTTTTTTTTTTTTTTTTTTTTTATAAATAATTCACGAGTTGAGCACAAAAAAAGAACTTTATTTCGACTATTGTAAAATTTGCTGTGATAAATCCAAAAATTCAAATAGAAA
>JBANCV010000008.1:1160-81381 GCA_037040105.1 Amiota albilabris
ACATTATGTACTAAATAACGATATGGATCTTATTAAATTTAAGAAAAAAATTATAGCATTAGATACAAATAAACCATCAGATCTTTTATTATTTAAGAAGTATATTTTAAATTCGCTTAAAATAATTAAGAAAGATTATTACTCTAATTATGTAAGAGAAAATATAACTGAATTGTATTATACTGATCTAAATGAAGTGCAATTATATACAATATATGGATACTATATGAATTGTTCTGGCAGAACTGATCATAAATTTTTATATGCTTGGATGGATTATATTTGTGATCAAACTGAAAAAACAAATGATCCTTTATTTACCTATTTTGTTAATTATTTTAAAAATATCACAGATAAAAAAATTATTAACACAATAAAAAATTATAAATATAAAGAAAGATATTTATTACTTAATAAATATCATTATGAGTCCTCAAATTATCTCATGATTAAGGATAGCATAAATCTTTTATTAACCAGTAGAATAATTAAATATTTCTAATTTTAAAAATAACAAAAAAGAGTACATAAATATATGTACTCTTTTATATTTTACTTAATTCTTTAATAATAGAATCTGAATTACTATTATATAAACCACTAGCATTTAAAGCGTTTAATTCAATTATTTTTAAGTCATTATTCTTTAATCTACATATATCTATTACATAAGTATGTCCAACTTCTGGATATAATAATAGAAAATGTTTTACAAAATCAATTTTATCTTTTTCTACTGTTCCAGACCAATCAACGACACCATTTCTTACATAATTAGAGTAGCTTATTATTTTATGATTAATTACAAAAAAACGTGATTCAGATACTATATCTTGTATTGGAGATATGATAAAATCTGAGTTTTTAATTAAATCTTTATTATGATAAGATTCGAATTCTTGCTTTAATTGATTAAAATCTTGTTTTGTATATATTTTACCATTAAGCGCTTTATTATCTTCAACCGGTCTTAGAAAAAACTTATCTTCTATTGGATTAAGTTCATTAATTTTACCTTTTTCAATATCAGAATTAAGTATTAACTTTTTTGGAATAAGATGTGAAATCATTTCTGGTTTTAAAAATGAATTATAAAATATATTATTCTTATTATTTTTAAATATTTCTTTTAATTGTACAGAACCAAGAGGAATAAATGGTTTATTAATGATGTTGTCTAATTTTTTTTGATGATCAATATCTTGTATTGTATAAGTATCTTTATCTAGAAAAGAAATATGATTTTTATTTAAAATAATAATTTCATAATCTAAATCAAATTTTTTGATTGATTCTCGGTAATTAAAATAAGAGCTTTCTGATGGTAACAAATGATTATTCATTTCTTGAATTAAAAACATATTAAATCTCCTTGATATATAGTATAATTAAGTATAACATAAATTAAAAAGAAGGTATATTATGAAAGAAAACAGTAAAATTTTGTATACAATTGAAAACAAAACAGGTGAAGCAGAAACTGTTGCAGATTTAAGTAATGAAAACGTTGGGTTGTTAAATATTGAAATTTTAAATGATGAAATTGATATAGTACTTGATCATAATGATAAAGGAGAATTATTTTCAGCACAATTGCTTAAAGGGTTTGATAATCCTTACGATTGGGCTATTACAGAAAATGGTGAAACAATTCACTATATCTATTATTGTGAAAGAAAAAATTTATAAATTATAGAAGAAAAAGAGTACATAAATTATGTACTCTTTTTATTTTGCAATACTATAATAAAAGTATATAGAAAAGAAAGAAGGAATTAAAATGATAACAACTAAAAGAGCTGATTTATCTTTTGTAAAAGAAATAATTCTTAATTTAAATAAGAAAAATGATGAAGAATTAACAGAATTATATGATGATTTTCAGAGTATTCTAAATATTTCTATGCTAAGTAGAAATACAAAAGAAAACAATTACCTCAATCCTACTATTAAATTATTAATTAATGCAAATGATATTACATTTTTTGACGAAAAATCATTGGGCTATAACATGAAAGATATGGAAGACGTTAATTTCTGGACTGTAAAAAAAGTAAAAAAAGATATGTATGCTCAAATTAATTTAGATAAAAATTTTATTCTAAAGTGTTATAAAGAAAAAGATTTACTAAAATTCAGAGCAGTATTAATTGAAGAAATTCAAAATTATCAAAAAACATATTATTCTAATGAATTGCAAGATAAATCAGAACAATCATTACCAATTACTACTTGTGATAAGAATACAAAACTACAATTCATTATCTCAGACGCTAGTTATTTATTAACATTATTCACTGCAGAAAAATTTAATTCTAAAAACGTTGATTTTTTTGTAGAATTTGTACATGAACAATTATTGAACCTTTCTGATCAAGAATTGTTAAAAATAATAAGCAGTAATAATTCAAGTTTAAAAAATATTTTACCTCCCTTGTCTTATTCATTTAGAAATAAACAAGAATTGAATAATGTTAAGCTTCTTAAAAAAATTAACAATATCTATTTTCATAATTTAACTAGAAAAATTGTTTTTCCTTTCTATAAAAATATTATGATAAATCTTATAAAAAATAAAGAACTGCAAGAATTGATGTCTTACTCAAAACTAAATTGATAAAACTATCAAAAATCATAATATTAATAAGTAAAAATTTTTTTTCATTTTGAATTTATATAATTAAATTAGTTTAGAAAAAGAAAGAAGGAAACAAACTATGGTTACATTAAAAGAAAAAGATTCATTATCAATTCTAAATCAGTTAATGCTTAATTTAGAAAAGAAAAGTGATCAAGACATGCAAAATATTTATGATGACTTCCAAGATATTTTAGAAATATCCGACATTTATGATGACTCCAAAATGTTTTCATATCTTCTATATGCAAAGAGTGAAAAAAAATTAGAGACTGATATTTCTATTGTTTTTAATGGCAAAGATATTTCTTTTTATACTAAAAATTTAGACAGTGTATATATTAGAAGATCTCCGTTTGCACTGATCCATAATATAAAACATGATATGTACTCATCCTTTATATTAGATCAGGAATTCGTTTTAAAATGGAAAGCTGAAAATAAAATTAATGTTCAAAGTTTTAAAAATGATCTATTAGAATCTGTTGATAGATACAAAAAACAATATGATTCAAATCAGAATATTAATAGCCTTAGAAATGAAAGCTTAAAGCCTATTTCTGATTTAATACAAGAAGAACAACGGACTTTTATTATCAAAAATATGGATAATTTATTGGATTTGTATACAAATAAAAATATAGATAAAAAAGAAATTGAATTTTTAAATAAGTTTATACAGATCAATTTAAAAAACTTTTCTTTTAAAAATGGTGTAAAATTATTAAAAATTGCTTATCCTGATATTAAGCTTCCTGAAATAGTATCAAATGATTTATTATCAGTACATAATGAAGTTAAACACGTTATGTATCTTAAGAGACTTAATTATTTTTATTTTTATCATATTATTCCAAAAAAGTTTTTATCAATGTACAAAGAAGATCTTAAAAAGAAATTAAATTCCGAGTACTTGCAAAAATTATCAATGGTAATATCTGGATAATCATACCTTATCAAAACATAAAACGTTTAATTGTTTTATGTTTTTTCTTATATAATTAAAGTAATTAAAAATAAAAGAAGGAATTTGTAATGATTAAAACAAGTACAAAAATCACTGGATATGAATTATATATTCAAAAAATGATACCTCTTATTGAAGATGAACAAAAATCATCACTATTATATGATGAATATATAACAGAAGAAAATTTTGGTGATAATAAAATATTTTATGATGAAGTTAGTAATATTTTTACGCTATCAGCACATAAAGCACCTTTTTCAACAGAAATATATTCTGTAAAAAATAAGGAGAAATATAGCCGAAAAGATTTCATTAAAAACCATCATGATGAGATCACAAAATTCATTAATAATTTTTATCATGATAAAATCGTTGTTCTTCCAGAAGACCGCAGAGAATTTTATGGAAAAAATGTAACTAAAAATCGTGCATATTTTTATTCTTATAATTATCAATTATTTGCAGGAAGAACCATTGATGAAATATTTAAAACATATAAAAATATGCAAATATTTTACAGTATTGATTATTTTACGGATGAAGAATATAAACATTTACTGCCAATAAAAGAATTAGTTAAGTCTAACAATTTAATTCAGTACATTCATTTTGACAAGTTATTAACAATGAATGTTAAAAATATTTACTATCGTATTAAATTAGTAAAAGGCGTTATTGGTTTTGAAAAAAGTTTTTCTTCTTATACTGATGAAGAATTGCAATTAATGATCAATAAAATCAATGATTTAAAAAAGTATAATTGTAAATTAGAACTTGAAGATAAAATTGATAATTATAATCATTTTGATTTTAAACAAACAGGTAAAACTAATCCATTAATAGAAAAGTTAACTTTTTTACTAAATGACTTAGAAATTAGTCCTATTGAATAAAAAAAGAGACATAACTCATGTACTCTTTTTTTATTTTTGATTACTATAACAATTTAGTAAATTTAAATAATTATCATAGTTTTTTTCAGGAAAAGACTTACTCTTTTTAAGAAACATTGTTTTTGCGAGAGATGCTGAAATAATTTTCACTTCTATTAAATAAGTATAAGAATATTTAGACTTGAATGCATTAATCCTATTAATATCAGATTTTTTACCAATTATTAATAATTTATAAAAATTGGTAGTGAATTCATTTATAAATTGATAATGTTTAATTAATAATCCTTTAAAATTAATTGCTTTTATTTTATTGAAATCAATTTCATATAATTTTGTTTCAAATCCTTGATAATATCTAATATCATTGCTTTTATAACACACAAAAGCATTAAAAAGTTCATTATAAAAAACTTCAATTTGTTCTTTATAATTAAATAATTTACTTTTATATCCGAAGTTAATTAATTCTTTAATTAAATGATTCACTTGATCATTATTTTTATTCAAAACAAGTAAATTTTTAATGAATAAACTATTACATCCTTTTTTTAACATTCTTATTCCTCTAATTATTTTCAAAAGTACATACTTTTAATAACGTATCCATTATTTCATTATGTTTTTTACGATATATATCTATATTAGTTTTAAATATATGTCCTTTTATCATTTTCTTACTTATAAATATTTTTTTGTTATTCTTACTTAACATTATTAATTTATTATTAATTTGATCAGCAATATCTATACCATTTTTAGATCTGAATATTTTTGCTAAATTCATATCGAATGGCAAAATATAAAACTTTTTATAGAGCGTATCGTCATCTATATCAAGAATTTTTTCAAATTTTTTAATAACAATAGTTTGAGGACCGTATTTAGTACAGTAATCATCAAGTTCTTGATATATGTCATTAAATGATGGATTCGATATTAATTCTTTTTTTAAAATAGGATCCATTTTTTCATATATAGAAACAACTTTTGAAGTTGCAATAGTTTTAGTAGCTATTTTATACATAAGCGAAATATCATAATAAGTATTTCGTCTGTCTGGTTTTTCATTATTAATCAAAATTTTATAAAATTTTTCAATAAATTTATTAACTTGATTAATATGATAAAGATAAAAATTTTCTCCTAAACTTTGTACACCTAGATCAATATAATATAATTTATCTTTAAAAGCATTGTTAATTTCATCATATTTATTTTTTATATTATCTATTTCAAACGTATTAGTTAATTGATTAAAATATATAATATATTTTTTGTTAAAATTACCATTGAAATTTATTTCTAAAATATGATAATAAAGTTCATCTAATATATCAATATTTTGATTCATTTTTTTCATAATATCTATTTTTGTTTCAAAAAAACATTTAGATTTTACATTTGATATCATATCCTGTCTCCAATAATCTTCAATTTAAAGCATAGGTATATATACCTATGCTTTATTTATATAAGTTAATTATCTCATTAAATCTTATTCATATCAAGCATTTTAATCATTTGTAACTTTAATTTAATAAGCAGTGGTATATAGACTATATTTAAATTGCTAAATATGATATAATTAATGTACATAAAAAGTATATACGGAGAAAACATATGGCAGCAAAACACCCATCAAATAAAACAATTGCTTTTAATAAAAATTTACCTTATATATTAAAAGGCAAAAGAACTGGTAAATCAAATAATCAATTGTCACCACACAAAAGATGGAGACAGTCTTTCAAATCTAAATATGCTAAGAAACAAAAAATGATTTCTGTTAATTATCTTTGGTATGATTATGAAGGAAATGATAGTGTAGCTGGGACAATTGTTCCATACAAATCTTTTATAAAGCATAAAAAGATGTTTACTAATACACCAGAATTTATAGATGCAAAAATTATAAATGATAAAACTGGTACTATGCTAGAAAAAGAAATGTACCGTTTAGAACAAGGTATTACTATTTCTTATCAACTAATTTAAATATGAAAGCAGGTATTCATGAATGATACAGATATTTATAATGATAATAAATGTTTGAATTTAAATTCAGAACAATTAAAAACAACAAAATTAATTAACTTGAAAGTAAATGACTTCATACAACAATATGCAAAAAATATAAATGATCTATCAATTATTATTGAATATTTTAATTATGCATCGGACACAGTAGAAGATACATTTCATCATTTAAGTGATGAATTAATTACTTCAAAAATAAAAGAATATTATACTACTAATAATTCATTATATTTAATAGTAAATCATTTAACTATAGACATAATTAAAAATGCTGGTCATAAATATATTTATTCATTACAAGAAATATCTGGCTTTGAAAAGGATGTTTTGTATGAACAAATTAAAAATACAATTTTTGAAAATGATATTCTGATTAAAATTATGAAATTAATTGAATATCACGAAGATCCACAAGAAGTGTATTATATGTCAAAACGTTGTCCTGAAATATTTAAAGTAAAATATTGTCTCCCTGCTTTAATTAATAAAGAATATTCAAATCAATATATTAAATTGTTAAAAAGTATAGAAGACTTACTATGAAATAATAATTTTATTATCTTATATCATTAACTTTAATATCCACCCCTTAAATAATAAAAGAAAGAAGAAAAATATGGACAATAATTCAGTAGTTGCACTTAAATCTATCAGTCATAAATTGCAAGAACGTACAGTAATTAATGATGAAATTATAAGAAAAGTAAATGAATTAAAAACAATTTCAACTTATGAAGATAAAATAACACAAGAAGAAATTAAAAAAAAGCACCAAGCTAATCTTATAGAAAATAAGATTGAAATTTTTAAGAATAAAAATATTAATTATTATTTAAATGATGAATTTCGCAAGAGAATGGTGTTAATGTATTTTCAAGCTATTAAATTTAATTTAGTAGATATAAAAAAAGTTTTTAATAAAATTGAGGATAATGATATAGAAAATATTATAACATTAATGTATCAAGAAAAGTCTTGCGAATATAATATCTTTAAAAATAAAAGTAAAAAAAATATCTTGCAATTATTTAACGAATATAATTATTTAGAAGAACTAAATACAATGTCCACTTTGGAATCAAAATTACTTTATAAAATAATTATAAATAATTTTAGTTCAGTCAAAAAAATTGAAGAAGTTTTATCAATTACTATTAATAGTGTTTTTTATATAAACATAAGTATGACAGGTTCTGTTTTATTTAAAGCGGATATATTTTTACCTTCTTTAATTGATAAAGAATATGCTCAAAAATATGCTGATCTTATTCAAAAATGTACATTATTATATCAATAATATTTTTTTTGATGCTATTTACACTAATATTATAATATGGTATAATAGTAATGAACTAATATAGTTCACTATAAAAAAGAGACCTAAATATGAACGGTAGCTTAACAATTGAATAATAAGATAGTTGAAAATAAGAGTGTTAAACGTAAGTTAAAGCAAATAAATCAAAAAGAGAACGGTTGGATGTCTGATGTTAATCATCAAATATCAAAGACACTTATTGAAAATACGATGTTTACACTTGAAACAAACCTTAACTAATAAACAAAGACTTACAGCATATATGTTGTAAGCAAGGGCTGTTGTCAATCAGTCTATTGTAATCCATAAGCTAGTTGTACTACTGGTAATAGTTAGAAAAAGCTATCAGCATAGGAGTGCGATAAAATCGTAACGTTAAGACTATGTGGATGAGATACAAGCTCGTTACTTTAGTGACGAGTAATTGACCACTAACTTCTAAAGTATCTAGCTCAACATCAATTTATTATTTTGTAACCGTTAAATATTATAAAAATAATTAAAAAGACCATTTCTGGTCTTTTTTTATTGTACAAATTTAATATTTCCAACAATCCATTTGAGAAATTCATACCCAGCAGCATAATTACCTGATAATATTGTATTAGGATATTTATCTGGATCACAAATATTTTCTATTAGTTGATATCTTGTATTCCAATCTTCTTTAAAATTCCAGCTATCGTTTATAATTTTTTCAATCAAAATAGATTCTGTTTGATAGATATTTGCATATATATTTTTAAATTCTTGGTTTAAATATTTTACTTCAATTTTATTATTAATAATATAATCTTCTTTAAAAATAGAATAGATATTTCCATTTTCTTCATTAGCCAAAGCTTTAACAATAAAACCATCTGAAATAGTATTAAATATAGGGGCATGATAAGAAAAAATTTGTTGTCTTCTTGTTGCTAATGAACCAATATATGAATGCATATCAACCTGATACGGATAATCTACTATTTCTGTTAATTTATTTGAATCATTTAATATCCAAACTCTATTATTTTTAATAAAGTATCCATTGCTAGGATACAATTTTTGTAATAAATAAAAATCCCAATAATAAATTGCATCTAATATCTCTATGGCATTATCTTTATTTTTATAAGAAGAAAAATTAGAAAAAATTTTATTATTCATAATAATATTTAAAACATTATTATATTCTTCTGTTTCTTTAATGTTTTTATTAGCATTAACGCTTAATAAATCCTCCAATTCTTTATAAAGCATTTCACTAGTTCCTAGTGAATTACGAATCTTTTTCGCTTCATCTAATATTAAAGCATAATATTGTTCTGTTTTATTTTCCATTTTCAGCCTCTTATATATTTTTAATTAACTTTATTATAACATATACAAAAGATTAATCATAGCACAAAAAAAGAGTACAATGTACTCTTTTATTATTTAAGTTATGCTGAAATAGAATTAATTAAATATAAATCTAATGTTTTTAAATAACCAATGAAATCATGAACAGCTTGATCTGTATCAGTATCAATATTCATATTATTTGAATCATTTATTGAAAATTTATTATTATCATAATTAGGATTATATACAAACTGTACATCTAATGATTCCAAGAATGCAATATGCTTTTTAATATTATTTAACGTATCAAGTGTATATAAATTTTTAATGTGGTTAGTCATATCATTAATATTACTAAAAACAAAACGTTTATAAATATTTTGATTATTAGCATATTTTTCTAAGGATGTATAAGTTTGCAAATGCTCAGTAGCATTTTTATCAAAAGCATATTTTTTCCAATTATCAAAGAATAATTCTTTTGTATTTTCCTGAATTGAAAAATTAAATATTTCTTTATCTAGATAACGCACTTCATCAGCAAAAATATAAGGGGCTACATCAAGTGCTACTTGAAAATTAAAAGAATAATGATTACGAGCATTAACTCCAGACACATAAAATTCACTTTCTTTTCCTTTTTGTGTTAAAAATAACGTTTTATAATATCTTTCAATAAAATTGAACACAATCTTTTCAATATAAACTTTGAAATTTGTAAATACTGTTAAGTCTGAATTGATAATACTTTCATCTTTTAATATATAAGTTAAAAGATCTGGTGATATAGTACTTATGATATTTTGATACGCATTGAGATGTCCATTAAGATGTTCATTGCTACTTTCAATTATAAATACTGAATCTAATTCATCAAAATATAAATTGTAATTTGGATCGGTTGTACTTTCTTTAATAACAATATATTTTTGAAACAATTGTTCCATTTTAACTGTATTATTTAAACAAAGTCTCATTTCGTTAATAAAATATTCATACGAATAATTAGCTTTTTCGTTTTTTAGCATGTTTTTTCCTTCTTTTATTTATTTATTAATAAAATTATATAATATTTTGTACAAAATTATAATTTCTTGCTTTTATTAAAATAGAATACTATAATTAACTTAAATAATATAAGAAAGAAGGAAAATATGGATAATTTAGATGATGTATTAGGTTCTTACAATGATAAACAACAAATTAATCAATCCAGTTTTGATACATTATTAGAAAGTTTGGATGAAGTTGAAGGATTTGATTTTATGAAATCTAAAAACAAACTATCTCAAGAAATAACAAATGAAATTAACAATAACTTAAATAATTTTTATGTTAATCAAGAGATAACTCGTCCTAATAATTTTTATCAAAATATTATTAATATTGTCATTGAATATATCAAAATTGCTTCTATTGAAAAAGTAACTTCACTTTTTGAAGATATGAGTACAAGAAATTTTAAAAAAACTATAGAATATTTGTATGTTAATAACAATAAAGATTTCATGTTATTAAAAAATAAAAATGAACAAGAAATTCGTGATTCTTTTAAAACATATGATACATATTACCAATTAAATAATATGAATCAAATTGATGCATTATTTTTATACACTGTTTTATTTAATAGACAAGATACGGGAGATATATCTTTATCACAAGTTGTACCTGTTGATTATAGTGTAGAAGAATTTGATAAGTTAAAAGAAACAAATATTTTTAAGATGAAATATATTGCTCCTGCATTAATTAATGAAAGTTATGCAAAAGCATATGAAGAAATTTTAACTCTTACATTAAATAAGATTAATACTTATAGTTAAAGAAATATTTAATTATATTTCTTTTTTTGTACAAGAAATTATATAATTAATCTATAAACATAAAAGAAAGAAGGAATGTTATGGCTTATAAAGAAATTAAGACAATGAAAGAGATTATGATTTATTTTTCTACAATTCACAATATAAATAATTTGCTGCCAAAATTTAATTATCAAAAAATAACAGCACTAATTTATGTATATGATAAGGACTTTTTTATTAAGCATCCCGATGAATCAAAAACTAAAACAAGTTTATTTTATTTTATTTTTCATGATAACAATATTGATAATAAATTTTATGAAACTGTTATGCTTAAATATTTTAAACAAGCCAATGCAACTATTGGAAAACTAATTTATCAAAAGGTTTTGGATTGTGAAATATGGGATAGAACGAAGATCAAAAAGCAAGTGCCAAATTATAATAGATTAGATAATGTGTTATTAATGATGTACTATCAAAAAAATAGACCTGGTTTAGAACTAGAACATATTGCAGCACAAAATATGCAATCTTATATTCAGAAAGGAACATTTACTAAATGACATTAGAAATTGAAAAAGAAAAATCAGAAGATTTATTAAACAATTATTATCGTGAAATGAAAGATATTGAAAAATCATTCAAAGAACGAAATAAAAGGTTCTTTCATAATATAAGTGATGAATTAAGTCTTTCATTTGTAACAAAAATTTATGATAGTTTTGATAAAAAAAGATTTATAAAATATTTATCAACCCAAAAAATTTCAGAAATCGTTTCTTATTTTTATGAAAATTATTATGATAGTTATTTATTAATTAAAGATTTACCTGTTACAAAATATAAAAAATTAATAAAAGAATATTTTTCTCAATATAGTTTTTTAAGTAATACTAAGGATAAAGCCAATCGAGGATTTAATAATTTATTATTAATGAATGTATATAATAAACAACATATTAATCAATATGGTATGAGTAAGATTATAGAGCACAGTACAGTAGTTGCTAAATATAAGAGTAAATATTTTGAAAATAAATTTTTATATCGAACTACACTTGATTTATCTGCATTACAAGAACATATACGGACTAATGCTTCAAACTTTTCTCTTGTTGATTCTGATTATTGTGATGATTGGATGATAACATTTAATAAATTAATTGAAATTACAGAAAAAATAGTATCTTTAAAACATTAAAGCCTTAACAGGGCTTTTTTATGTTATAATAAATTAAATAATAAAAAAGGAAAATTGTAAAATGTTAAAAACCACTGAATCTTGGACAACAAAAGTTAAAAATTATACTTTTACAAAAGAAGATATAAAAAACATAAAATATAATCTAAAATTAAAAAAAGAAAGATTATTAGTGTTTAATATTATTACAAATTCAATGCATTTTGTACTATTTGATTCTGATATTGAATATAATGAATTTTTAGTTTTAACCTTTAATAATAAGTTAAAAGATGAAGTTATTCAAAACAATAAAATTATAATGGACAAATTTTATCAAATATATAATGACCAGATAACTAGTACAATTAATCTATACTTTAAATTTTTTTTAAAAAACGAGATTGTCATAAAACAATTATTCACACAATTCCCTTTAACAGATGATGTCCTGAATAAAGAATTTATAATTAAAAATTATGATGATATTTTAAATACAATACTATTAACTAGCTCATATTGGAATCAAAACAGATTATATAGTAATATTATTAAAAAACTGATAAATAAATATAGTACTGAAACGATACTATCTTTTATTCCAGAAACAAAAGATGCTTTTAGTACAAAAGTTGCTATGGCTGATCCATTTAATGGAAAGAAAGAATATTTTAGATATATATTAGATATTTTTAATAATAACCATAATGCTATTAATAATCTTCTATCCATGTATAAAGATTTTGATTTTGAGAAAAAATATTCATATTATTTAACAAATGATGGAAAATTTATGAAAAAAACTGCTCATATGATTCCGAATTTTTTTCAATCATCTTTAACATTTAATAATTTGATTTTATACGGTACTTATATGTATAAAAAAAATTTAAAATATAATAATAAATCTATTGTGGATTCATTGCACATTACTAAAATTATTTTAGATAAGGAAACAATAAAATATGTTAATGTACATAATGATTTTAATATTAATAATATAGAGGTTTTTGATCTGATAAAATATATTTTTAAAAACAATATTACTTTTGAATTTGAAGAAATTAGTAATTCTGATCTTATTTTATTTAAGAAAAAGATATTGTTTATTCATAAATGGCTAGAGTTAAAAAATAAACATCATAATAACACAAAAACATTTTTAAAAGAACAAAAAATTGAAATTATTAATTCAGATACTTATTCTAAATTAATAGATAATATATTGTTAGCTATTAAAAGACAAGAAAATTGTCAAGATTAAAATAAACAGGGATTGTCCAGAGGAATATACAATGAAAAAAATATCTGAAATAGAAAAAGTTTTTCCAGTTACAAAAAAATTTGTATGGGAATTAAATTTTTTAAGAAAAGAAACAATTGATTCAAAACATGCACTATCTGTTTTAAAAAACAAACATTATTTTGATGTTTTTGAAAGTTTACTTGGATTGTTAAATAACGAAAAATTATTTAATGATTTCTACAACGATAATATTAAATTTGAAATAGTGAAAGGATAATTTAATGATAAATTTAGAAGATCACTTTAATAAATTAAACAATAATAATTTCAATGATTTATTTTTAAGCATTGTTAATAATGGGTTATTTAAATATGATAAAATTCCTTTTTTTATTAATTTAGATACGAACGAGTTTATTTTAGGACAAGATATAACTCCAGAAAACACATTAGTATCCATTTTATATATAGGAAGTTTTACAAAAATCTATAAGAAAAAATTTTATAAAAACTTTTTAAATCACTTACCTTATGAAGATGACTTTAAAAAGCATTGCTTAACGTTAATTAATAAAGTACAAGCTAAAACAGTTAAATTCATTTATCAAAAGAGCGATTTTAATAAATATCCAATTGATTTTTTTGATTTAGATAAAATATTTGATTATAGCACAGAATCTAGTTATATAAATAATATTCAAGTATACGATATTAAAACTAATATGAATTATTTAACAGATTTTTTATATAGAAATAGGAAAGCTATTTTACTTATATTAAAAAAGCAAGAAGCAACTAATATTTTTAAAAATCGGTTATTATTATTAGCTTCATTGCTATTATTTAACGAGGATGAATTAGTAGAGCTTGTACAAACTAAGTACAAAGATACGACATTCAGCAACGTAGAATTAGATTGTATTCTAAATACATTATTAATATTACCTGAAACTGATAAATACAAATTATTCTTAAATTATTTTGTTCATAAATTGTTAATATTAGATATACAATACAATATAAAAGTAGATAATTTAGAAGACCTCATATCTTATTTAATCATTAAAAAATTAGAACCTTTATTCAACAAATATCAAATCTTACATTTTGACTTTCTAGCATTAACTGCTGAACCATCAATTTATAACTATTTTGATCCACTAGTTGAAGCACATCAAATTATAAATAATAACTATACAGATAATTATTACATCCCTTATTCTTGGCTAGTAACATGCCAACAATTTGAAGATGATATATTATCATCACTATTATCTAATAATATTACATTAGTTATTGAAGAATATACCTTTGACACCCTTAAATTAATGTATGAAAGTGATATTAATTTTTCTTTAATAAAAGATAGATATTTAAAAATACTTGAATTAAAAAAGGCAGGGTTATTAAAATTTTTTAAATAAAAAACCGTACATTATATTGTACGGTTCTTATTATTTATTGTTATTATTTTTTTAAGTAATGATTTTTTATGTGAATATTTTTCAAATGTTGTTTGTTGATAATAATTTTGAATATTTTCTGAACAAGAAAATGTTGGGTTAAATACTAACGACAATATATTCAATTTCTTTAATAATTCAAGTGAATCTTTATTACTTAAATTAAATAAGAATTGGATATCACTATCTATTAAAATATTATAATTATAATTATTTGACAAATTCATTTCATTTAATTGACTTAAATTTACAATACTAGGTTTTTGTTCAAAAAAGTGTCTCATTCTTTTAATGAAATTCATTAATTGTTCTGTATGATAACGATGCGAGTTTTTGACTAAATTTAAATCAGTAAATTTGTTCATTCGATTAAGCAATTCATTACGTGGAACATTTAAATAACGTAAAGCATTGAAAGAATAAGAATTTAAAATAAGTTTATAAACATAAGTTGTTTTATTTTCAAAATCTAGTTTTAAGTTATCTAATGTTAACAAAGTATGATAATAAAAACTAAAAAACTCCTGTATTTTATTATTATGAAATTGAATTAGTGACTGTACATTTATATTTGTTTTATCAAAATCAGGATCAACTGTATAAATTGGTGTTATAAGCCCTCTTAAAATATTTGATTCATATTCTGTATATATTTTAAATTCTTTTAAAATATCATCAAAATAAACTTGTACAACTTTTGATTCATCTTTTTCTAAAATATTTAAATGTAATTCATTTATAAAATGTTTAGTCTTTTCTGAATTATTCATAATACTAGTTAATAGATCTACATATTCATTATGTTCATCAATTTTTAACATAATTAATTTTCCTTTCTTAAATAATTAAAGATATTAACTCATTTCTTTTATAAAATGTTCATCATTATCAAAAAATATTAAATTGTATTTTTCAAATGATTGTTTTAGATGTTCATTTACATGAGCAATTTTACCTTTATAAGATTCTTCATTTGATACAAAAATATACTTTGGATAAATTTTAGCAAACTCATCTGTTATTGTTGACAACAAATGCTGATGTTGATATTTGTTTTCTATTTCTAAGTAGTACATACATCCAGCAATTTCCTTATATGGCTTTAATTTGTTTTCAACTAATTCTGTTGAAAATTTTATAATTGAAACAATATTATGTTTTGCTTCATCAATTGAAATAAAAAACAAATTCCTATTTTCTAAATCAGCAGATTCATCAATTTCAGTCCAGCCAGTATAATGAAAATCTTGTACAACATAATGTCCTCTATCATTATATTGTAATAAATCATCCTTTTCTAAATTATAAAAGTTTTCTAAAAATGATAACATATCTTTTTGTTTTATAATTTTTGAAATCATAATTTCCTTCTTTCTTTTATTTTATAATTTAATTATATACTTTTTAAATAATAAAAAAAATACAATAAAAATTGTATTTTAATTATATTTCTTTGAATAATGCGTAAATTCACGAATAAACTCGCTGCTATCATTGTAAAAGTATACGTTTTCTTTTTCAAAAGAAGCTTTAAGATGATCATTTACGTGTGATAGATGTCCATCTTCTGTTTCTGAATTAGAAACAAAAACGTGTCTAGGGTAAATTTTAGCAAATTCATTTGTTACAGTTTTTAGGAACCCTTTTCCTTTATAAGAATCAGAAATTTCTAAATAGTACATGCAACCACCTAAATTTTGAACTGCACTAGCAGAACCTACTAATGTTGTAGCAAACTTAACAATACTGATGATATCATTTTTTTCTTCATCAATAAGAATAAAAAAATTGCAGCTTTCATTATTTAAGAAAGGATCTAATGCATCCCAAGTGGTAATTGTGAAATTTTTAACTATATGATGATTGTTGCGATCTAAATAAAATAAATCATCTGAATCAACACCATAAAAATCTTGTAAAAATTGTTGCATATCTGCCTGCTTAATGATTTTTGAAATCATAATAATATATCCTTCTTTTTCTTTTAATTAAAATAATTATAGAAAAAAATAAAAAAGTATGTACAGTTTATGTACATACTTTTAATTTAATCATTTATTTTAAAATAATTCCATAACGATTATATGCTGTTAAATCATATGGTGATTGTGAAACATTTGATGTTGTCGTTTTAGTAGTTGGTGTTGCTAATGTCTTATCACCAGAAAGTGCATTAACATCAACCCAACCAGTCTTTCCATAAATTGTGACCTGCGCCCACTTTGTACCATTCTTATCCGTAATTACTTTTGTACCAGTTGCAATGGTAGTACCTGCATAATTTGACAATTCTCCAAATACTTGTGCGCCCTTAACACCCCAAGGTTGTGATAAGAAGTAACCAGAACTATCTTTTGTTACTTCTAATGAAGAAGTAGTGGTTTGAGTGAAATAAGTATTTGTATCTTTGAAATTAGTTTCAGCAGCATCAATCCAAAATGCCTTTCCACCATTAATGTTACTAATGCTAACTTCTAACCAACGTGTGCCATTATCTTGATCAATTCTTTCACTAATTACTTTAACCATAAAATAACGTAAATTACGTAATGGCATTACATATTCTGCCCCAGCATCACCATAGGGTTTTGTCCAGCCAGCACCTTGTGAATTATCCTTAATAATTACATGATCAGTTACTTTAAAATTAACAGATTGCATTGAAAAGCTTTCTGTTGAATCGGCATGTGCTGATTCTGTTGCTCCGAAAAATGTTGCTCCTGCAAATACAGCTCCAGTAGCTAATGCAGTGATTAATGTTTTGTTCATTTGAGAACCTCTCTTTTATTTGTTTGCTTTCTTCTATTAAGCATACTTAATTATAGCATATTTGTAACGTTTATCAAAATAATAATATCCTTTTATTTATGTCTTACAATTTTCACAGCCCTTTACATTTTATTATTTTTAAGCTATACTTAAATATATGATATTTAGAAATAAAATATAATTTTCTCTATGAGTTTAATTATTATTTTAAATATATGTTTTTAACAAGAATAAATTAAGCATTTATCGAGTTATTATGTACAACATTTTGGTTGTTTTTCTCGTTACTGTTATTTATAATGATATGCCAACTTTATAAATAATGTAGAGGTTTGAAAAATGTAGATATATATTAACATATGGTTATAACCACTAAAGATGTTGAAAAATGATCCACTTAATTTATGATTATAAAACCTTTAAATTAAAGATATAGCTGTATCTTTATGAGTCAGGAGTAGTATATTGCCCTTTCATTAGTTAAAACCTGTACACTTTTGTATGGGTGGTGGTCGCTGAGAACCAAAGTAGTGATGAACAGAGACGGAGACGACATCCGTGTATTTTTCAACATATAAAAGGTCGGGAGCCAGCCCTAATAGCTTGATGGCGAAAGGGTAAGCGGCATGGACGCTGGAATTTATTTTCATATTAATATGTTAGTAGAGGACACAGTAACTACTGTAAAAATAAATTCAAATGATATTCTAATATCTGATTGTGCAATTGCTTGAGTGCAATTTAAATAATCACTGTTTTTATTAATTTTTGTCGGGACTAGGGGGTTTTTGCGCCCTGATTTATAACGATACCAACTGTTGTTTTAGAGAGTGGTATTAAAAAGCAATTAGGAAAGGGGGCAAAAGAGATACTATATGCAATGCTAAGATTTTTAAAATACATATAATTTTTTTACGGCATAACTATACACTTTTTTATGCATATAGTAATATCTGAAAGATGTACAATTTCAATTCAACTAAACGGATGCGCATAAATCATAATCTATCTTATTATTCTTAAATTTCAAGTATTAAACAATATAGATACTAACTTAATTAATATCTTTTTAACAACACAATGTACATGAAAGGCTTAAAATAACATATAAATAAAATACATAAACATAATGAGTTCAATAACTTAACATATCTTATCTTATTAAAATTGTACAATATACTATAACTTTAAATTTAACATATAATCAAAAAGTGCTATAATAAAGTTGTAAGGGATAACCTAAGAAATCCCAAATATAACAATATAATAAGAGGTAAGAAAAATGACAAACGAAAGTTATTTTAAAGATGATAAATTACTATCAGTTAAAGATGATGACGTAACAAAAGCATTTGAAACTCTTGCAAAAGCACCAGAAGAAACCAAAGAAAGTATTATGAATTACTTATATGGTAATCATATTTCTATTCCTATCCCTTTTTCTGATAATAATATGATGAGTATATTTAGTATTAATGATTTGAAAGCAGAATTTCCAAATTATGATAGCAAAGATGTACTTGATAAAATATATGAAAAATATGTTTTAAATAATAATAATTATGATGTGCGAATTATTGATTCTAATGATGATAATGTACATGTAGCTGTTAAAATTGCTATTGGTAATTGGCAAGCTATTGCTACTTATATTATTTCAAAAAACGGTTATAATTATACTATTAGTGAACAAGGTAGAAAGCTAAATGTGGATAATTATATCCAGGAAATTAAACTAGTTGCTAAAGATTTAAAGTACAACAGTGATAATATTTCAAAAGATGAATTAACTAATATTATTGTTAGTTATATTGTTCCATTAATTATGATCAATAAGAGTGATTCTGATATTACTTTTGATGAATTTACTAAACTAATAAATACTACTGCTCCACAATTTATTAATAACTTATCTGCTGATGTACAGCATAAATTATTTGAACGCTGGCGCTTACTAAATTAAAGAATTAAAGTGAAAGAGCAACTTTTATTATAAAAGAAGCTCTTTTTACGTACATAATATGTTATAATGGTTATAAGAATAAAAGAAAGATAAAGGTATAAAGGTATAAATATGCTAAATCATAAAATTACAGAAATTAATAAAGAAATTAATGATTATAAAAAACAAGGAAATAGCGTTAAAGAAATTTCAGATGGACATCATACTTTCTCTGATTTATATCATCATAGAATGATTCTAACACAAGTTATTGCAGAAAGTTATCCTGAATATGCTTGGAAGTCTTGGAAACATCATGATAATTCTATGTTTGATGGCGATTTTATTGTGGGGTTTAATACACCAAAAGGTCAATATTCTTATCATTATAAAGCAAAGTTCTGGGACTCTTTTAATGTACAAGAATTGGATTTTGCTCCTGAATATGATGGACATCAACCAAATGATATTGAAAGGTTATTAAGTTTAATCAAGAAATAATAATTTTGTATTATTATACATTTTTTTGTATTATTATAAAATTAATTAAAAAGAGGGAACATATATGGATTCAAATATTAAAACTAGAACCATAGTAGATATTAATCATTTTATTTATAATATATTCAATGAAGTAATTGATAATATAGATATAAATAAAAAAAATTTGTTATATGAATATCCTATGTTTAAAGCTGATGAAGAATATCTTAAAGATATTGTTAGGCATAATTATGCATTGTTAGATGCTTACAAAATTATGTTTTTAAAAAATAAAGCTGAAAGTGATATCAATCATAAAGCTTTTGATTTAACTTTGGAAAAAATTATGCAGGATAATAATTTAAATATTACTGATCAATTTATTAAAATTGTACTACCAAAAGAAATAACAGAATTTAAATATGAATTAGCATTCCATTATTGGCTTTTCTCTTTTATTTTAAAAGAAAAAATGTCTTGTTTAATTAAAGAAAAAATATTTATTGATGTTGATATTCAAAAAGTGTACAATGACATTAAAAAAAATATTAAAATAAGAAAAACACGAGATTATGTTAATAATTCTTTTGTTGTTTCTTATGATATAACCGTATTAGAAGATATTATTCAATCTTTTTATGTTAATTCAGAATCCATTATTTATTCAAATAAAAAAATGGGTTATACTAAAAAAACATTAGGTTTGGGAAGTTTTAATATAACCTTTAATGGTATTGATATTATTCCTAATCTGAATGATGAATTTATTTATACAACATTTAGTTCTTCTTATGTATATATACATTCTGATCAATTAATATCAACATATTATTTAAATTTAAATTAGAAAGGAATTAAAAATGATTAAAAATTCAGATAATTACATTGTTACTTTAATTAATAAAGCTTTAAGTGATAGAAACCGCTTATTTTCTACATTAAATAGCCTTGATGGGTATATCTATTTCAATGAAAAAACATTATCATTATTTAATGAAAATGATATTGATGATGTTTTGTATGAAGGGTTTGTTACAATACTTAATTGCGAAATAACTGTTTCAAGTGATCATACTATTAATTTGAATAATGATATAAAATTTAGTAGCAAAGAACAAATAATTGGCGCTTTAAAAAAATTAATTCAAACAAGTTATACTTTATTTTTATCTGTACAGAATAAAGTTATCTTGAAATATAATGATATTAGGTTCTTATCATTGAATTTTATATTTTCTAGTCTTCAAAATATTGATTTATCTAAAGCGGCAAATATTAATAACGCTCAATTTATTAGTTTTTACAAAAAGTCTGATGGATTGAATGTTGAAATTGAAGAAAAAATTGTAGAATCATTATTTAATTTAGATTCACAAAATAAAGTTTTGTCTGCCATTGAAATACAACAAAAATTGTTCCTTTTATTAAAAAAGTCACATAATCAAAATCTAATTGATTTAATTAAACAAAAGCAAGTTATTTACTTATTCTTGAATATTTATTCAGAATATCGTGTATTTGATAGAAATAAGAATAAAATCAATGTATATCCATTCTGGTTAAAAATAATTGAATCTCTTAAAAATAATGAAATTATTTTTCCAATTATTGTAGATTGTTTTTTTAAAATGAATATAAAGGAAACAGTTAATAGCTTAAATAAATATTTTAATATGGACATGTACATCTCTTATAATAAATACAAATCTGTCATTAGATATATTAAAATAAAAGATAATAATATTAAGGATGTAGACGCTTGATCAATATAGATAAAAAAGAAAATGTTATGATTACTTTAATTAATAAAGCATTATTAAATAAAGAAAAACTTTTTTCAAAATTAAATAATTCACCAAAACCATCTGATAATATATATTTTGATGAACGAACTTTAACTTTAACCACAAAATATATTAAAGAATTAGATATGGGGTTTTTAACAAAAATTAATTCAAACATTTATTTTTCACATATGCAAATTGTTAATAATGGCAAAATAATTAATCAATTTAATTTAATAAGAAAAAATATTCCTTTAACAAATAAAGAAGAAATTATTGATCAGCTTATATTGTTTAAAGAAAAAATTGTATACTTAATATTAAATAGACCTAATAAAGTTAAACTTGATATGGATGATTTTTCTGAATTATCTTTTAAATTTTTGTTTTCAATTTTTGATAGTTCTACTATTGACTTATCTAATATTTCTTTAGGTATATTAGCTTATTTTAATCAAAGTGAAAACATTCCTTTATTTATAAAAGAAAAAATTGTGAAAGACTATTTAAACAATGATATTGTTAAAAATTCACTGTTTATTTCTAGTAAATCTCAAGATAAAATGTATCATATTGTACATGAAAGTTCTGATCTTCAATTAATTAAATTAATTAAAGAAAAACAAATTTGTTTTTTATTGTCACATCCAAGTAAATGGGATGCTAGATTTGATGTTGCAAGATATGATGGTTTTTTTGATGATAAATATAATTATGTATTTGAATTTTGGAATGATATTGTTACAGAATTAATATCTGGTGAAATTAATTTTCCTATTATTATTAAATCTGATGAATATGCCAAAATATCTTTACCTACATTAAATGAAAAAGTTAAACACTATTTTAATAAAAGCATTAATTTTGAATTACAACAATCAAATGTTAATCCAGATGAATATACAATTAAAATGAAATAAAAAGAGTACAATATTTATGTACTCTTTTTCTGTTCTTAATGGTATAATTTAATTAACAATAGATATTTTAAAATGAGGTGAAATAATGGATGAAATTGATAAAATGATTGCAGAAGAAAAATTAGAAGTTGAAAATAATATTTTAAACGATCCAGAAAAAGCTATTAGAATTAAAGAACCAAAATGTAAAGAATGTTATTATAACGAATATTTTGGTTTTAGTGCTATGACAGAATCTAGATGTAAAAATTGTAATAAAATAATGATGTTTGGTAGTTCAGATGTTAATTTTTATTGTGATGAATGCGCACTCTTACTTAATAAATGCAAGCATTGTAGAAAAAATATGGATTAAAAAAATATTAAAAAATAAAAGCACTCTATTCGCAGGAGTGCTTTTTACAATTTCATGGTATAAGCATTATCACCATTTTCATAATAATGCTTATTTGTTTTAATTACTTTAAAACCAAATTTTTCATATAATTTTACAGCTTGATAATTATTAATATTTACATGCAACTTAATATGTTTATTATCTTCAATACTTTTTTGAACAATATCATTCAAAATGATACTGCCAATATTATGTCCACGATATTCTTCTAATAGTCCAATTATAGCAATATAGTTATAATTTATTTTTTCAAAAATAGCATAGTATCCTAAAATAGTACCATCTTTATTTAAAATATAATAATATTTTCTACTAGGTCTAAAACGATCAATGAAAAAATCTATGTCTCTTTCTTTATTAAAGAGCTTCTTGTGTAAATTTTTAATAATATAAAAACTTTTTCTTTTATTAATTTTAGCTATTTTAACATCATTAATTGTATATTTTTTCATATCACATACCTCTATCCATAATTAATCTTAGCTTAAATAAAAAAAGATTAATGTACATACACTAATCTTTTAAGATTACCATTTAATTTCTGATCCTTGTGGTTCGCCCCAATCAATTTCTTTAGTGCGCACGCCGTCATATTTATAATCGCCAATAAGTTCATCTAATGTTTCTGGTTGTTTATTTGTAGACATCAATTTATCATTATTTTTTACAACTTCTGATAAATCAATTTCATTAGGACTATTTGTTATATAAAAATTAGGATCAATATCTATTGAATCTTTTTGCAATAATGGCAACAATTTAGATTGACCGTCTAAAACAGAAAAATAATACTTTTTATTATTATTTTCTATTAAAGCTTTATGTACAGATATATTGCCATTTAATAATTCTGAAATATTATTATTATTTGATTCTGAAATTAACCAATCAGCATTTAAATTATTATCATTTAATTTGTACAAATATCCAATATAATTCTTATTATTTGACATAAATGTTACAATTAATGGCTTATCTACATAAAGAATCACATCTAAAAAATTGATATCATTAAATTGTGAACCAAAATATTGTATTAAATTATTCCATTTTTTCATATGAATTTTTCTCCTTAAAGTTTAATTCGTAATCCTGATTTTTCAAATGTGACATTATAACCTGATTTTTTAAGATCATCATGTATATTCTTAACTTTTTCATAAGAAGCATTACTACCAAAATCATAAAAGAATTCACTAGACTTAGATCTAATTGCATTTTTTAAACTGATATAAATATTATTATTCATATAAAACCTCTCTTATTTAGCATACTGCCATGATTGTGGTGCTGATTTAACGCCTAACTTTTTAAGTGAATCAAGTTTTTGCTGTGGTTTATATTCAGTAACACCTATGATTTCAATAGCATTAGATTTTTGTGTATTCTGAAAATAATCAAAATATTCATTTTTAGAAATACCACCAATGTTTTTAGTCTTATGCCATATTTCATCTGGAGTTCCTTGAAAAATATTATTTGTTTGAAATTCACCTACAACCATTTGTACAGGTGATGTTGCGTAAACAATCACTCTGGTGGGTTCAGAGGCTTTTAACCAAACTCGTTTTCGATATTCAACCGTTTTATTGGAATTTAAAATTTCATTCCAATATTTAGGTTTTATTGACATAATAATTGTCTGCATAATGCACCCTTTGTACTAATATTCATAACTCACAGATGGATAATCTGCCATTTCATTTTCTGGTGGCGTGTCCAAAGTCATTTTTGTAATTTCAAAGTCAGAACTTTTCATTTTCCAATATCCAATACCTTTATCCTTTTCTACTTGAAGTTTAACAAATTCCTGAGCTAATTCATATGAAGAAAAAGCAGTTTTAACACTTAAACTTGTACCGTACTGTATAGTGCTATCTTCATAAGTTACTAGGTAAATTTCCATAATCTTTTATCCTTTCTAAATTAATTTTTCAGAAAACATTTTTTTATTACTTTCTTTTATTTGATCAGCAATGTTTTCTTCTAATTCTTTTTCAATTTTAGAATAAATTTTCTCCATGATTTTATCTTCTGAATCTTTATTTACCATAAACAGCCTCTTTTCTTTTATTATATAAGATAATTATAACACATTATTCAACATAATTATAGTCTAATACCCAATTTGGTTCAATCCTAGGGTAAATAACTTCTTTAAGTGAATGACGTGCATATCCTGGTTGATCAACATTTTTAACACATTTAATGTAATCTTGTACAATTTCTTCATCATATCCTTCATATCCTTCACACCAATATATTAATGATGAAAAATCATAATAATCATGTTTAAAAAGTACTTCATCTGGAATATTTAATTTCAGATTGTACTTATTATTTTTCCGAACTATTATCTACTAGATCAAATAATTCATCATGTAATGTATGATCATTTTCAAATCCAAAAAAGAAATTAGGCATTTGTGCAATACGACTTAAAATTTGATAAGCTCTTTTACTGTAATTATTAAAATTTGTTTTTGCATGTACAGTATTTCCTGCTTTTAATTGTTCAACAACTATTTCTGGTACTTTTGTAACTACTTCCATTTTATTTCCTTCTTTCTTTTATTTTAATAGTTTAATTATAGAATCTAAAACAAAAAAAGAACATAAATTATATGTTCTTTGAATTAGATTCGTAAGTTAAATCATACACACCGTCTTGACGATTAACATGAGTAACTTGAAAGCCTACTTTTTTATAACAATTTAGTGCTGCTGTGTTGTCTATACCAACAGATAATTTAATAGGCATATCTTTTGAAAATTTTGAAATAAGTTGGTTTAATATTTCTGTTCCTATTTTCTGTCTTCTATATTTTTCATGTACAATTAAGTTACTAATATATAAATATTTTTGATTGTTTTTTAAATACAATTGTAGATCATAAACTGCTAGTAGAGAAGTTCTTTTATGATTTACTTTTGTTGCAACATAATGATCATCTACTAATATGTTTGGTACATCAGTACCTAAATTTTGATAAAGGATAGATGAATTTTCATAACAAAAATCAGGGGTATATTTAGCTCTTTCTTTTCTAAAAGAACAATATTCCTTCCAACTAATTCTATTAATTTCTAACATTGTTGTTTCCTTCTT
This sequence comes from Amiota albilabris, assembly GCA_037040105.1. Classification (NCBI taxonomy): domain Eukaryota; kingdom Metazoa; phylum Arthropoda; class Insecta; order Diptera; family Drosophilidae; genus Amiota; species Amiota albilabris. Next base: position 27,450 of record JBANCV010000008.1, read on the forward strand.
TTATTTTTTTATTAAATTAATTATAGAATATAAGATAAAAAAAAAGAACATAAATTATATGTTCTTTGAATTAGATTCATAAGTTAAATTATACACACCCTCTTGACGATTAACATGACTAACTTGAAAACCTACTTTTTGATAACAATTTAGTGCTGCTGTGTTGTCTACACTAACAGATAATTTAATAGGCATATTTTTTGAAAATTTTGAAATAATTTTTTTTAAGATTTTTGTTGCTATTTTTTGTCTTCTATAATTTTTATTTACAACTAAGGATGAAATATATAAATATTTGTGTTCATTCTTTATAAAGATGTTTAATCCACAAGCTCCTAGTGTAACCATTAATTCATCATTTTCATCTGAGAAAAAATAATAACCATTACTTTTATGTTGATAAGGCGTTCCGTGTGTTATATATGACTCTGTATCATTATAAATACTTTCAGGCATATGTTTTTCTACAAACCTGTCAAAATCTTCAGAAGAATGTGCTTTAAATGGATATAATTTTAAATTTTCTGTCTCAACTTTATTAATTGCTAACATTAGTATTTCCTTCTTTTATTTTTTCTTAAATTAATTATAGAATTTAAAACAAAAAAGAGCATACTTATATGTTCTTTGAATTAGATTCATATGTTAAATCATACATACCGTCTTGACGATTAACATGAGTAACTTGAAAACCTACTTTTTTATAAAAATTTAGTGCTGCTGTGTTGTCTATACCAACAGATAATTTAATAGGCATATCTTTTGAAAATTTTGAAATAAGTTGGTTTAATATTTCTGTTCCTATTTTCTGTCTTCTATATTTTTCATGTACAATTAATCCACTAATGTATAAATATTTTTGATTGTTTTTTAAATACAATTGTAGATCATAAACTGCTAATAGAGTAGTTTTTTTAGGATTTACTTTTGTTACAATATAATTATCAGTTACTTCGCTCGGATAAATAGTGCCTAAATTTTCATAAATTATAGCTGAATGTGTATAAGCAGCATCAGGAATATATTTATATTGTTCTTCTAAAAACGAACAATAACTATACCAAATTTCTTTGTTGTTTACATCAAAATAAACTTTACTAAATTCTAACATTGTTGTTCCCTTCTTTTATCTTTTCTTAAATTAATTATAGTTATATTTTATTTTATCTTATATAATATAAGTATAAAAGAAATAGAAAGAAGGAATTTATTATGGCAATTAAAACAGTTTCAGCTTATAAGACTTCAGATAATTTATCATTTGATAATTTTGATGAAGCAAATCAACATGAAAAGGAAATTTCTGATTTAGTAAAAGAATTTAAGGAGTCAGGTAATTTACAATCAATTATTAACTATATTATTGCTCGACTTAAGGCTGAGCAATATGCAACTGATTTTGATCCAAATAAAACATTGTTTGTTCAATTAAAAACATATGAACTTGAGAGAGGGAAACATATTGAATTAGTTTACGACTATGATCTTGATACTATCCTTGGACGAGTACTAAAAGAGACATTAGAACATGATTACAAAATCAATGTGGTAGAACACATGCTACATCATTCAAAATATGATAAATTTGAAAGAAAAATGCCAATGCCTTCAATTAGTCATATGTTTGTTACTTTTGAAATTAGTCCAGACAATTTTTATATTTTAGATTCATTGAACAAGAAAGAAGGAAACAAAAATGGCAATTGAAACAATTAACAGTTATAGGACGATTGATGGACGTACATTTGATGATCTTAAAGAAGCAAAAGAACATGAACAAGAAATTAATACTAAGGTAAATAATTTCAAAAAAACAGTTAAGTTTACTGCAACTATTGATTATATTATTGCACGCTTAAAAGCAGAAGAAGTACATTTAGATTTTGATCCAGATGAAATGTTAAAAGTTAACCTATATTCTTATGAAATTGAATATGAATATCAAGCAACAGATATTAAGTTAATGTGGAATCGTTCACTAAGTACTATTTATGGTCTAGCACTAAAAGAAGTTTTAGAAAATGATTATCATATTCATGCTATTGAAGAACAATATTCTTCTGGAAATAGTTACATTACTTTTGAAACTAAAGTAGATGATTTTGCTGAATTTGAATAAATAATTAAAACAAGTACATATTTTTATGTACTTGTTTTTGTGTTGTATCAATGCTATGATATTAGTATAGTAAGAAGATGAAATATAATGTTTTCAGCACTATAATAATGAAAACGTAAAATGGAGTAATAATTTATGAAAAAAATTGTAACAATTTTAGTTAGTTTTGCCGTTGCATTAATAATGGGAAATGCAATGGTTACAAAAGCTAGTGCAGATGAAATATGGACTATTGGAGATAGTACTTCTTGGGGATGGGATGGAAAAACGAATGCACAATCTTGGGTATATCAATCTGGTAATGATTTAAATGCTTTTGCAAATAAATCACATTCAAAATCTGGTGCTAGTATTCAATCAGATTTCAGAAATTTTGTCCGAGATTTTGAAAATGATAAATATAAAAATAGAGCAACATGGGTTGTTGTAAATATGGGTGTAAATGATGTTAACTATGGTAATGCTAATATTAATCAAGTAACAGAAGAATTCCGTGAAGGACTAACAACTTTAAAGGCGCAATCAAGAACGTCTAAGATTATTGTATTACTTTCACAAGGTAACTGGCAGAACGGTGATAATAACACAATCCATCAGGGTGGTTATTCAATGAACCAATTGCGTGAGGCACAACGAAAAGTAGCTAATGATATGCATGTTACTATTGTAGAGCCAGTAGTTAATGATAGCAATCATAAAACAAAGTTAGGAGATGGTACTGTACATCCAACAGAAGCAACTTATCAAGAAATTGGACATAAAGTAGCTAATGCTGCAAAAACTGCTAATGGTGATAAGAATACTGTTTATACGCCATATATGATTGATAGACTAAATAGAACTGGATATTATAACACATTATCTGGATGGAGATGGTTAGAAAATGGCTCAGCATATACAGGTTTTCGTTATTATATGGGGACATTCTATTATTTTATCAATGGTGTTCGTCAATCAAATCAATGGGTGAATATGTGGGGACATAAATATTATGTTGGTAATGATGGACGTGCTTATCAAGGTGTACACACAATTAATGGTAAAAATTATAATTTTGGTAATAATAACACCTATTATCTAAGATAATATAAGAAATAAGGAAATTTACTATGAAATGGATCATAAAAAAACAAAATATAATTTTTTTTATTGGAGCTATTATTATGCAGGGATTGGTTGTTACTTCTCTTTATAATGCAACAAATGATTCTAATACCAAAATTATTCACGAATATATTCTTACTAATTCTTCTATAACAAAAGAAAATGGCAAATGGAAAACAGTCGGATATACAAAATCAATTTTAAAATGTGAAGATCATAAAAAAATAATTGCTTATACAAATAAAGAACCAAAACATATAACTGATAAAGCAAACAAGAACATGGTCGTTAAAATATATCAAAAAAATAACAAATATTATACCGAATATAATAAAATTGCAAAAAAATTAATTTCGTGATACAATTATATTGTGAGACGCCAAGGCTGGCATTATAATAGCTACGAGGTAATGTATACATTATCTCTTTTTTTATTGATATTTATCAATTATAATGATATAATTATATTAGAACATAGTTCTTGGAACAAATATTAAAAAACTATATGTAGGATATAGTTTTTTATTATAATTAATGTTATAATAAAATATAACAAAAATTGTAGTGATAGTAGGAAATAAAATAAAGGACTGTATAATATATAGTCCTTTTTCTTTTTCAATATAAGGAGTAATTTATGACAGAATTTTTCATTTCAGATACACATTATTCAGCATTCAATGTTTCTTTTAGACAGAATAGTGATCGTCTAATTAGAGCTGGATTAATAAAAGAAAATACAATTCTTAATTTAGATAAGACAGAAGAAAATTATGCATTAATTGATCAATTAGATGAAATTATGTTAAAAAATTGGAATAAAACTGTACATAAAAATGATACAGTTTATTTTGTGGGTGATTTGGCTATTTTAAGAAATTATGAACAATGGTCTCAATGGTTAGCAAAGTTAAACGGTAAAAAAGTATTTATTGTTGGTAATCATGATCAATCTCGTGCAATTAAATATGCAGTTAATTATCCAAATACTAATATTATTGAAGTGGTTACAACAGCTAAATTAATTAAAAGAAACAAGCAAAAGTTATGGATATCACATTATCCTACATTATTATCAGAATCAATGATTAATGTACATGGACATATTCATGCCAGAACAATTGAATCTATGTTAGTTACTCCAGAAAATGGTGGTGATGTTGAACCGCACAGTTTCTTTAATGTAGGTGTAGATTCAAATGATATGAAATTTTTACCAATTGGAGCACCAATATCTTTAGAACAAATGTTAGGAAAAGTAAAAAATAATAAATAAAAAGAGTACATAAATAATGTACTCTTTTTTTTAATTTCTAATCAAATGAAAATATTCTTCAAAAAATTTCTCACTATTTTCAAAAAACTTAATTCCTTGATTAGTAAATGAGTTTTCAAGATGTTGATTAACATGTGCACTAATGTCATCTTCTGTTTCTGAATTAGAAACAAATATCTCTTTGTCATAATTTTCTGCAAAATTATTACTTAATACCGTTAATAAATGTTTCCCACGATATTTTTTAGATATTTCAATGTAGTACATACATCCTGCTAAGTCAGCTAATGATTCATTACATCCAATCATTTTTGTAGCAAATTTAACAATACCCACAATATCTTGTCTTTCAGTATCTATTAATATAAAATACTTACAAAATTCATCATTTGAATTATCTAGTGAATCCCATGTTGTGATTTGAAAATTAATTAATTGATCGTGTCCACAATCATCTACCTTAAATAAATCATCAAATGGTTTATTATAAAATTTTTGAATAAAATCTAAAATATCCTCGTGTGCAATGATTTTTGATTCAAACATAATATTATCCTTCTTTTATTTTATTTAAATTAATTATATATTTAATTTACAAAAACTAATTATTAATATTGACGATCTAATTAGATCAAAGTATAATAGAGTTATATTAAAAATTAAAAAAAGAGGTATATCTATGACAGAACTTGATGAAATAAAAGAAGAAATATTACGTATTTACAACAGTTATGCTTCGCCAGAAGATCAGTATACTAAATTTAAGGAATTAGAATGTGATTATAATTTGTTAAGATATGTTAATCATGTTATACCAACTTTTAATTGGGCGCATAATTTAGAAAAGCATTACAATGTTGAACTAAATGATTTAAATTATGATATTGTATCTCTATCAGATGAAAATGGTGAATCACATATTACTACAAACACTGATGAAAAGTTAGTTGTTTCTTGTGATGATATTGGCGGTGATTGGCAATTACCAATTAGTTATACAGTTACAATATTTGCTGATGGACGGACAAGTATTGATCTAGGACTTTTTGAAGGAGACTATCGAGACTATACCAATTATATTGATGATATCGAAGCCATTGGTAAGCATTTAAATTATGACATCAATCATTTCACATCTGATCAATTAGAATATATCATTAAACATTATATTGATATCTTTTTAGATATTGTTCCTGCGTATAAAGAATCTTACCCTGCATATTATAAAGATTTGATTAATGATCTGCCGCCTGAATTAGAGGATGAAATGGATGAATTTAACAAATTGCCTCTTGAATTAAGAAAGAGTGTATTTGAAGATATTACTGATGGTATTTTTACATATGACTTTTAATTTTAAGACTAAAAAAGAGTACAGTTGTATGTGCTCTTTTTTTTATTTACAATATTTTATTTTCAATAGCACTTACTAAATCATTAATGGCTGATAGTCTGGCTTCATAATTTTCAATAACTTTTTCAGGCAATTTTTTTGATGTATCAAATGATTTAGTTACATCACTGTTCCACGAAATAATAACTAGATTATTAAAAATATCAATACTTTCCATTTGTGGATAATCATTAAATATTTGTTCAATTTTTCTGCCTAAATTATTTCTCTGTAATATGTTTATAATTTTTTCTGTATCAGATTTATGTACATATTTTACAGATAGATTGTCTGCAACTCCTGCTGGTAAATGGACTGGATTAAAAGCACGAGTATAATCAAATTTTTTACGATTTAACCGAATACCCACTAAATTATGCTGCATTACTTTTGCAACATAAGGGCTAGAAAATTTCTCATCTGAATCAGTAATGTTACTATATTTGTAAAAAGTAATATCACCAGTAGAAATTTTTGAATCTATAAAACCTAATATATTAGTTGCGGTTGCATAATGGTTATTGTTGGTTAATATGTTTGAAATATGATTAATATCAAATATATCATATTCTTCACTGTTCAATGAATTACTTTTCCAAAAAACATTTCTTGAATTAGCTGATCTAAAATTTGCTTCTCTTAAATCAGGAATATTTGACTGTACATGTAATGTAGACGCTGCAATTCCTAAAAAATTAATAATGGTAGCATTATTGGTGCAAAATATGAAAATAATTTAATCTGAAAGATTACTATTAAAATCATGTATAAAAACGTTGAAAAAAATAAAAACCACTTGCTTTTAGTGATTAGTTTTAATAATCCTTGTGGTAAAAAATTTAATATTTTCATGGATGATTGGTAACTTATTTTGATTTTATCTAAATCCTTTTGTGATAACTGTTCTATCATTGGATTAAAATTAATGTTAAATTTATTATTGTTCAATAGCTTAACCTCGATTATGTATTACTATAATTATATCATTTTAAAAATTCAAATTATTAAATATAAAAAAGTGTACATAAATAATTTATGTACACTTTTTTAAAATTAATATTGTTCTGATCCAAAATTATATAAAAAATCATAATGCATAACTCTATCAGAAATATGATTAAAGAGCTTCTCTTTTAATTCAAGAGGTAATTGATTAAAATCAAGCAATTTATCATCTAATTCACTTGGAGTATTGTTGATTAATTCTGTATAACTATGCGGAAATACTTCTTTATATACAGGAACAATATCTAAAAAGATATCAATGTAATTTTCAATAATATTTGATAACTGTTCACTTGTGAAGCTTTGTGTATCATAATTTAAATGCTTACCAATGGCTTCGATATCATCAATATAATTTGTATAATCTCGATAATCATGGCTAAATTCACCTAAATCATAACTAATACGTCCATCAGCAAATATTGTAACTGTATAATTAACTGGCAATTGTTCTTCATCAGCAAAACAAGAACACAAAATAACAAGCTTATCATTTGTATTTTCAATAATAGTTGTTCTACTTAATTCAGAATCTCTTTGAATAACAATATCATCATTTGTATTTAATAATGAAATATTATAATGCTTTTCAATAGCTTTTGACCAATCAAAAAATAATGAAAAACCATCTATACAATATGCATAATTAATAATATCATATTCATTAATAACATCATCAAAACTCGTATATTCTTCACCCTCTTCTTCATTAAAATTAGATACAATTTGTTCCTTTATTTCTTTAAGATTCATATAAATGTCCTTCTTTCTTTTTTTTAATATACTTATATTATACCATATTTAAGCTTTTTAAGTAAAAAATATTGCATAATATATGTACTACTTTTACAATATTTATATGTTAATTATGTGTTATAATGGATATATATTATAATTAAAAAAAGAGGTTAATAATGGATATTAAAAAATTTAAAAACAAAATGTTAAAAGGATTCAATAGAGATTATGACGAGAATTATCTTGATTTTGATAGTGCAGTTAAAGATGGGAATATCAATGAACTTTTTGAATATTCTGGTATTAATACAGAAATTGATTGGCGAAAAAAGCTCGAAAAGTATTATAAAGTTAAAATTAATTCATATGAAGATATTGCAATCTCATCTGATGAAAATGCTGATATAAACATACTAAAAGACACTGATGATCAATTAATATTTGAATTGAATAATGTATCTGGCGATTGGCAATTACCAATTACGTACAAAGTTATTATCTCATCAAAAGGTCGTAAGAAAATTGATCTAGGTGCTTTTGAAAATGATTTTAGAGAATATACTAATTACATTAGTGAAATTGAGTTAATTGCAAAATATTTAAATTATGATGTTGAAAATTTAAGTGGAGAAGAACTTGCAATTATTTTAAATGAATATATTGATCCTGTACTAATTAATGCTTCAAATGCTGCTAAAAATAAAAAATTAATAACAGATTATGATTCTTTTGTTAAACCTCATGAAGCAGATTTTATTGAAAACATTTATAATTTGAAAACCTTCTATCAACTACCAGAAGAAATTGGTAAAAAACTTTTTGATCACATTATTAAAAAATTACAAGATTTAAATTATGATGTTAAAAATTCAAGTGGAGAAGAACGTCCAGTTATTTTCAATGAAGATATGTATATTGATCCTTTCCTAATTGATATTTTAAATGATGATGAAAATTAATAGATTATGATTCTTTTGATTAAAAAAAATATATAATACTGTTATAAATCTATATAAAAAAGAAGGTATTAAAAACATGCAACTTACACAATTTAAGAAAGAACCAATTACTTTTAATAATAAAGAAATACATATTTCATTAACAGGGCATAGACCTGATAAACTTGCAGGGTATGATTTAAGAAAACCTTTTTATTACAAGTTACATGATCAGTTGTTATCTATTGTTGAAAAAGTATTAACTGATAATCCTGGTAAAATAGTATGGTTACATTCCGGTCTCGCATTAGGCGCTGATATGGTGTGGGGATTTGTTGCTAAAACTGCTAAAAACAAATATCCTGATCGTATTAAATTCTATGCTGAAATACCAGTTATGAAACAATCTAATGTTTGGAAAAATAAAATAGATAAAAACAGATGGAAAGAGTTATATGATTTAGCAGATGATAAAACTGTTTATGCTGAAACGTACAGTCCAAAAGTCATGCAAGAAAGAAATATTGGTATGATTGATCATGCAGATTTTCTAATTGCAATATATGATGGTTCAAAAGGTGGAACAGGAAATGCTGTATCTTATGCAAAAAAAGTAAAAAAAGAAATTCTGATTATAAAACCAGATGAAATCTTATTATGAATAAGAAAAAGTGTACATTAATTGTACACTTTTTTATTTTATATAATTGTTTATTTTATTTTCTATTTTAGGCATTATATGATGAATTACTTTTAAATTAACAAATATAATGAAAAATACAGGTATGAAATATAACATAAAAGTAATAAAATGTACATGAGTTAAATCAAAATAATAATAAATTAGAAAAATCATAAATGGTAATTGTAATGTTGCAGAAAAAACTCCTGGAACATAACCTTTAAATTGTAAACACATTTTGTAATGGAGTAAAAAATGAATTGTGTAAACGCATAAAAATGATAAATATAAAACATTATTTTTAGTTAAATATGAAATAATAGATGCAATTACTAATATGATCATTTCTTCTAAAATTCCAATAGATAATGCAGAAGCATTTGTTACTTCTCCAAAATAAGGTTTTTTCATATTCATTAATTCTTTTTTGTGTTTTATTTTCCATAGGGGGACTAAAATTATTTCCTCGAAATCATGTAATATAAATAAAATTGGTAATAACCAAAAGCTCATAAAAATTGTCATATGCAAATCTCCTTTGTAATATTTTTAATACAATATTAGATTAACATATTAATTAATACTTATCTATAATTTTCACAAAAGTGCTACAAAACACGTTATATGTGCCATAATTAACGTTAAATATCTTTATTTTTTAAGAAAATATATGCTAATTATGGTATAATTGAATTATAAACAAAATAAGGAAGGTTAAACTTATGCGTCCAAAAAACATGAATCTAAAAGAAATGAAAGCTAAAATATTAGAAAACTTTTTTATTGATGATGATGAAAAGTCAGTCAAAACTTTTGATGATCTATGTGAATATACTTATATTACAAATTATACATATGGAATTAAAAACTTTCCTGAATTAAGATGGCAACATAATTTAGAGAAGCATTATAACGTTGTTATTCCTATGAAATATTTAATTGGGTACGATATCGCTATTCAATCTAATGAAAATTATGAAGAAAAAGTCCTTGAAAATAATGATGATAAACTTGTTATTTCTTACCATAATTATGGTGGTGATTGGCAAGAAGCGGTAGATTTTGATGTTACAATTTACGCTGATGGTCATTCTGAATATAATTTAGGTTCATTTGAAAATGATCGAAGAAATTATTCTAATTATATTAATGAGATTGAATCTATTGCAACAAATCTTAATTATGATGTACAAAAACTTACAGGTGATCAATTAGGTTATATCATTGAAAATTATATTGATGTATTATTTGAAAATTTAAAAGATAGTATGTATGATGATTTTGAAGAATTTATTTCGGATTACAAATCAGATTCATATAGGGATTATAAATTAGAACCGTATATGGCACTGCCACTTGAATTACAAAAGAAATTATTTGAACATATAGTATAGATAATAAAATTAAAAGGAGAATTCTATGGAATTAATTGCGTATAGATTTAAAGTTTTTGAAGATGACAGATGGACTTATGAAGTTGATATAGAAAAAGTTTTAAAAGATGATTATGATTTTGAATATATAGAAAAAGTGTACAATACTAATGAAATAAGAAATGTTGCATTTGTTAATCCTTATTGTAACCAAACAAATCAATTTCAATTGTCTTTTAATGAATTCAAAGCAAGTTTAAAAAATAAAGATACATTTAATGAATTTATTAATAAAACTAGTTTGTATTTTATGTATGAATACCAATTTCCAACAAAATCAGATAACCTTTTTAATAGCATTATCAGTGCTGATACTTACGTAGAAAATAATATAGATACATTTCAAAAATTTAGAAACTTTTGCCTTAATAGTTTTTTAAGTTCTGATAATATACCACTAACACCATTTGAAGATTCAATGTTTATGGCTTTTTCAGAGATGCAAACTTTCAATGATATGTCTCAAGAATATAACCGTCTGGTTAATTAATAAAAGAGTACAAAGTAATAATATACTCTTTTTATTTTACTGAAAAATAATCATATTTATGGTATAATTAAGTTATGAATAAAAAGAAAGAGGGTATAACATATGGAATTAGTTGGTTATAGATTTAAATCACATCAAGAAGAAACTTGGGCGTATACATTTGATATAAAAGGTAGTCAGAAAGGTGGCGGACTTAATTATTATAATTATGTTGAACCTATTTATGTAAAAAATAAAAATAAGATTATGACTTATACAGAATCGTTTAATCCAAGTACAGATGTTTTTGAAATTTCTATTGAACAATTAAAAAGATATTTAGAATCAAAAATTACGTTTGTAAAATTTATAAAAAAGATTGCGTCAAATAAAATATATATTAATTCTTGGGAAAATGAAGACTCCTTATTAAAAAATATTTTATCTAATCAGACATGTTATAAAACATCTAACTCATTTAATGATTTGAAAGAAAAATTTTTAGAAGCTTATTTAAATAATGGCATTTTAGTATTAGAATTGGATGAGCAAGGTGCTTCTGTTTTCTTTAAATTTACAGATCAACCTACAATTTTAAAGTAAGGGGTATATAAATATTATGGGAACAAAAATGTATACTTCATTAATGACGAAACGACATGTAGTGTTGGATTAGAAGATGAATTTGAATTCAATATAAAAGAAAAAGAAATTAACAATGAGGCTTTACTTGAATTTATTTCTTTAGATAATAACGAAGAAGAAGATTTATTAGATAAAAAAATAGAAACGCTTAAAAATGAAATTATGAAATTTAATACAGCACCTAAACTTGATTTATAAATTAAGTTAAATAGAAAGAAGGTAATTTATGGAAACAAAAATATATAGTGTTAACTTTTTAGATTTAGATGAAGGAACTAGTTTAGTAATAGAACTTTATACTTCTAAAAAAGAAGCAGTAAAAATTATGCTTGAAAAATTTAAGGAAGAAGTTACATCTTTTTATAATAAAGAAAAGGATAAAGAAAATAGTTGGTTAATTGATGGTATTTCTATTGTTAATAATAAAAATGAACAACGTGCAACTTGTGATTTATGTTTTGAATTTAATGTACAAGAAGAAACGCTTAATACTATTGAAAATATTTCTTTTGAATCTATCAGCGAAACTGATGAAGAAAAATTAAATCAAGAAATTGATCAGCTTATAAAAGATATTATGAAATTCAACTCAAAACCTGTGCCTAAAAATAAAAAGATACAAAAAGTTTATCAGGTTTTGAACGAAGTTGAAGAAACAATTGATGTAAAAAATACATTAAAAGAAGCAAAAGCTGTTGTAAAAGCAAATGATGAAGCAAATTCTATTGTTAAATCTGAATTTGTTATTGAAGAGGGACAAAAGACAGCTAATTTTTATGGTGTGACTTTCCAAAGTTTATTTTTAAATGATCGTATGGGTGACTATTTATTTGCTAATAAAAAAGAAGCCAGAAAATTATACAATAACGAATTAAAACAGTTTAAAAAAGATCTTAAAATATTTGAAGACGAAGGTACACCACTTAGTCATACAGAGACGGATAATAAATTCACAGTTGGACTTAATTCTTATTTAATATTCACTTGCTATACTATAGATGTGTAATAAATATATGTACTAAATTGATAAGAAAGGAAATTAATTATGGATAAAAATACAAAAATATTTACAGTTAATTATATTGATCGGCAAAGAGGGGAAGATGCTTATATTCTTGGTTCATTCACTTCTATTATTGAAGCCCGAAAATTAATGCTTACTGAATTTAAGAAGAAGGTGGATGTTTTTCATGAAGCTAATCCAGATATTATTGATTTTGAAATTGAGGATAATTCTGCTTCACTTGAAGATGTTTTCGAATTTAATATTGTTCCAAATATGTTAAATACAAAAGAAAATGAACAATCACAAAAAGAAATTGATAATATTATTAATTACATATTTGCGATTGAATAATAAAAAGTGTACATATTTTGTACACTTTTTAAATATAAGAGGTAAAAAAATATGACATTATATATATTACACAGAAATGGATTTCATATTTCAAATAACGAAGTTATAAGCGTTTTTGATAATTTGAAATCTGCACAAAAACTAATGCTTGAAAATTTTAGTAATGAACATCAAAATTATTTTGATCAATTATTAGGTAATCATAAAACATTAACAATTAAAGAAAACCAACATGAAATTTATATTCCTTATACTTTATATTATAAAATTTCTCCATTTGAGGTTGATATTAAAGATAGCAATAAGGTATTTGTAGTCTCAGCAGAAATATATTTAGATGGATATGAAGCACAAGATGAATTAATTGTCTATGGCGCTTATATTGAAAAAGAAGACGCATATAATAAATCAAAAGATATTCTTAAAATGTTAACTTTTACTGATCAAGAAATTGAACCTTATATTAATCAAGACGAGGTTTCAATTGAAGATGTTATTGATATTAAAATTAGAGAGTTTAATATTAAAAGATAATGAGGAATTAACAATGACTAAAAAACAAAAAGTTTATCTTATACTAAATGATTTAGAAGAAATTATTAACATTAAATCAAATAGAACTGATGCTGAAAAATTTATTAATGAACATAATGAAGATTATGATGATTATGAAATTGAAGAACGAAAATTAGAAATGATAGATAACAAAAAATTTGAACATTTATATGTGGTCAATTGTGAAATGTTTGCAGGTTATGATGAAGTTACTAGTTCTTTATTTGTTCACGAAAAAGATGCACGAGAATTTTATTTTCATAAAACAAAAGAATTTAAAAATGATTGTGATGAATATATGAATGAATATCCTTATATTGAAAAAGAAAATAATGTAGAATTAGAAAACTGTTTTATTATTAACTTTTCAAAATTTAATTTAAATTAATAAAAAAGTGTACATATTTATGTACACTTTTTTTATATTTAATAATCTATAATTATTTTATTAAATTTAAATAATTTGGAGTTTAAAATGGAATATAATACAGACCGTTTAATAACGGCAGCAACAACGATAGTTTTAATATTAGTAATTTGCGCAGGTATGAAAATAGTTTTTCCAGATATAGTAAATGGAATTGGGGACAACCTTAATAATATTTATAATGTTATGAACAATCAAAAAGAAGAAACAGAATCAAAAATTTATAAGGATGAAGAATTAAATTATGTTTGGGCTTTTTATGATACTCAGGATCCACATGCACGATTAATTGGGTTAAAAAAAGGATCTTCTGTTACTGATAAAAATTTGGTAATACCATCAAAAATCATACATAATAATAAAGTATACAATGTTACATCATTAGGTGGGTATGGTCAGGATTTCGCAACGGCAGATACATTTGCTCACCAAAATATTGAATCTGTTATAATACCAGAAGGAATAACAAACATTGGTTATGCAACATTTTCTAATAATAACATTAAAAAATTATCTTTGCCATCAACTTTGATATCAATAGATCCATATGCTTTCAGAAATAATCAATTAAGTGATATTCAATTACCTAATAAATTGGAATCCATAGGATTTAATGCTTTTGAATATAATCAAATTAGTACATTGAATTTACCTAATAGTGTAACAAATCTTTGGGATAGTTCTTTTAAACATAATAATATTACAACCGTGGAAATTAATAAATATGTATATTTCCAAGTCAAAAATAATAACAATTATGATCTTAGTCCAGTATTTGACTCTAATGTATTAATTAAGCGTAAATAACTAAAATATTCGTTTAAATTAAAAAGCGTACATAATTTATGTACGCTTTTTTTTAATAATAATATTCTTCTTTATATGAAACAGTCATAACTAATATAGACATTACGAATCCTAGGAATAATTCAAATGCGTAAGTCTTGTCTCCAAAAATTTGAACTTTAATTTGTTCTTCACTTATTTCTTTATTAAAAGAATTTTCAGCAAGGAACTTAGCACCTGTATACTTTTGATCTTTGAAAATATAAGATTTTAAATCATTTTTATTTTGTGTATAATAGGTTTCTTTATCTTTTTTACTTCTATATTCATACAAATAAAGACTGCCATCTTTTTTAATATTTAATGATTGATTTTCATAAATATATAATGTTTTCTTTTCAAAATGATCTGTATAATATATTTCATAACCATTACCATCTGGTAATTTCTTATAAGTAACATTTTTGTATTTTTTAACCGTTAAATTATTAAAAGTTTTAGCTATTTGATTATGTTGTTTTACGTACGCATTATGACCATCTTTGTCAATAGTCTTGCTTTCTTTTATTGATAACAAACAAAATATACCAACACATAATAGCAGAATAATTAAAGCTGTCTTATGCACTATTTCTCTTACATCCATTTGTCCTGCTTCTTTTACATCCATTTAAAACTTCTCCTTCTTAATTAATAAATCATTATATACCACTGTATTATAATCACAAATTCTTTTTTGTACTTTTTGATCATATTTATTTTGTAAATTAAGCCAAGTTTTTTGCGATACTTTTGTTGCCACTTCTAATTTTAACGCAATATCTTCATCAATACTTTTATTTTTAAAGAGAATTTGTTTTAATTCTGGTATAGAAATGTTAGATTGTTTAGAAAATTCTGGTATAGAAATGTTTTGATCAAGAATATAATCTTGAATATATTCACCAGGGTGAAATAAATCAAAAAACATAAGTGGTAATTTTTGTACACGTTTTATATGATTATTTATTTTTATTGTTTTTTCTGTAATAGACATATTGTTACCTTCTTTCAATCTGTATAATTCTATTATACTACATTTTTATTCCCAACCGTCATCTGGATCTATTGAAACTGGATCATTAGCAATTGTTCCTCTAACTTCTTCATCACTATATAATTTAGAATCTGTTTTGATTCTGTTAGCCGCTTCAATATCAATATCTTCTTGCTGATAATCTATTTCTTTTAAATTTTTTGTAATTTTATTAATAGCCAATAATTTATAAAGTTTTGAAGCTGATCCGAATGGCATAGTAAATTCAAAAGAACCTTCTTCATGCATAATTACTGGTACATTTTTTATCTTTACGCCTTGTACAATAATATCTTTTGGTGTTAATTTTGGATTTTTTCTATTTTTTAAATACTCTTTAAATTTTTCTTCATCAAATTTTTTCATAACAATTATCCTTTTTGAATTAATTTAAAAATAAAAAGACTTCACATAGAAATCTTTTTACTATTGATTTTCCCCAATGCGGCACAATCAATAAACCCGATATAAAGCTAGACATATAACATTTGGGACACTATATGTTTCTTTCTGTTGAGCAGATTCACTTCAAGATACTCCTGGTAACCTTGTCAATATTAATATATAATATTATATATGTACATTATAGCATATATATTGAAAATAATAAAACATTTTCTTAAAAAATATAAGCTACAATTAGTTTATAACTTATAATATAAAAGGAGAAAACAATGTACACACCAGAATTTATAAAAAGTGTTGAAAATAAAACACTGAATCATAAAGTAAGCAAGGAGTTATCTAACTTAAATATATCAAAGAAAAATTTCAATGATTTACTAATGCAAACGTATAAACATAACGATAATATTTTTAAATTTGTTACTATATCTGATGACAAAACTTATAAAAATAAATCATTACAAATATATAATAATAGAAAAATAAGTGAATTATTAAATGATATTGATGATGATTTTGTCTACTATCGTTTTAATACACAATCAGAAGTTATTAAAAATGAAGATATCATTGATTACTTGAAATTTATTTTAACATTATCTACTATTAAACAATCTGAAAAATATAATGATTTGGAAATTATTTCAGTATTAATTACTAATTTCACTGATGAATTCAAATTTAATAAAATATTTGATATTGTTTCTAAACGATTAGATTATCTTGTTAAAGGAATTGAGCAACAAGATGTTCTAAAAGTTAATGATTTAAATATTACAATCAATTAAATAATAAAAAGTGTACATAAAAATAAATTATGTACACTTTTTTTCTTATTCAATTTTAGATACTGGTAATTCTACTTCTTTTGTATAAGAAGCATTTTTAATGAAATTTTCATATTCCTTCATTTCCTTTCTCATTAATTTTTTTAATCTTATATAACTATTATGTTTATCATATTTTAATAGTTCAAAATAAACATCATCATTTGTATCATAATTAATCTCTTTTATTCTATATATTAAAATTGTATTTGAAACATATGATTTGAATTCAGACAAGGATAAATTTGAAAGCGGATTTTCAAATGTATCAGTTACAGTAATTTTGATAGGCTTTAATTCATTTTCATAACTAACTTGCCGTGATAAATTTTTAAATTTTTGTTTGATAACTTCTTTGTTTAATTCATGTTGATTTTCTTGATCATAAAATTTTTTTAATTGATCCATACGTTTCAACCCAGAATTATATTGAAAAATATCAAGTATTGTTTCATCAATATCTATTTCGTTATTGCTTAATTCAAATTTTGGAGTGAATTTTTCCATTTCTTCTTCAAAATCCTTTACTACTTTATCAATGAACTCTGTCGGAAATATTTTTTTCATTTTATGCCTCACTTTTTCTTATTCAATTAAAGAAATATCAATGTTTACTTTTTTAGTAGAAGGAGCATTTTCAATAAATTTATAATAATTTTTAATTTCATTTTTAACAATAATTCTTATATTTTCTAAGGAAAAATTTGTTTGGTAATTTAATAATTCAATGTAAATATCTTCATTTGTATCTTCATTAATATTAGAGATTTTATCTAACAAAATTAAATTAAAATAATATTTATCAAACATTAAAATTTCATTTAATTGCATGTATTTATGCATTTTTTTTACTTCTAATTTTAAAGGTATATTTGTATCATCATATTTAATCTGTCTAGTTGCAATTTTTAGCTTTTGTAAAATGATCTCTTGATTTATTTTATCATTTTCATTGTTACTGTACATGTTTCTAAGTTCTGCTATTCTTTTTAAGTTAGAATTATATCTATATATATCTATTAAAGCTTTATCGAAATCTATATCTTCTGTTTCATATTCAATAATAGGAATATCAAATTGATTTTTGTAATCTGTTATAACTTGCTCAACAAAATTTGTTGAAAATATTTCACGCATTTTTTATCCTCACTTTTTAGAAAAAACACCTGCTTTTATCAATTTGATAAGGAGCAGGTGCATGTATTTATTTTATTTACAAGATAATTTTTCATCCGTTGGACAAGGAAATAATCTATAAATTAATTATAGCTTATTATTTTGTTATTGTCAATAAAATAAAAGCACATTCATTGAATGTACTTTTACGGAGGATAGCCATGCGCTTGCTTTTTTAACTGTTTAACCTTGAATAAAACTAATCAAATTTTAATCAATTATTTAGTTACATGCGAACCACCACTAGTAACTATTAAATAAATATTACACTTTATTTACTTAACTATTTAATTATAATCTTTTTATATTTATTTGTCAACTATTTATAGCATATTATTTTAATATTATCAATAAAAATAAAATCACATCCATTGAATGTACTTTTACGGAGTATATCTATACGCTTGTCTTTTTTAAGCTTGAATAAAACTAATCAAATTTTAATCAATTATTTAGTTACATGCGACCCACCACTAGTAACTGTTAAATAAATATTATACTTTATTTACTTAACTATTTAAGTATAACCTTTTTATATTTATTTGTCAACTATTTAAATACTAAAAACGTACCATTATAAATACGTTTTATAATAAATAAATCATATATCAAAAAAAATATTATATTATATATAATTATGTTACTTATACAAAGAAAGAAGGATTTTTATGTCAAAAAAAATTTTAAAAGTTAATTATGTTTTTTGGGGCGAACGGACTAAATCAAAATATATTAATGAATATGATCTTGACACAATTAAAGGTCGATCTTTAATATTAGAAGACTATTGCGGTGAACTTGATGAGGAAGAAGATTTATTTGATGAAGAAAGAAAATTCATTAATGGTGAATCTACTGTACTAGATATTGAAGCTGACGGTCGAGATTGGGATGATCCAACAGCTTATCATTTTGAAATTTTAACAAAAGAAGAAGCTAAGAAACAAATTGAAGAAGCTAAGTTAGCTGAATTCAAAGATATTGACGAACTTTAAAACTTATTTAATAAAAGAAAGAAGATATAAAATTATGAATTTAAAAAACATTGATATTGATATTCCAGCAGAATCATTAATTCCAAAAGTAGACTTTTACGGTGAAACTTATGCTGATCAAGAAGAACTTTTGAAGTTAAAAGAAATTTGTGACGTGGCAAGTGTTGCTTTGCAAAGAATCTATAGTATTCAAAGACAAACTGAAGGAAAAATTGAATATAGTGCTAAAGAATTAAACTCTACTGCTAAAACAGCTCTGGCTGGACTTCGTGAGTGGACTGATCCTATTGATGAATAAAAATAAAAACTGTACTGTTTACAATGTACAGTTTTTTGTTTTTATTAAAATTATGTGCTATAATTATTATATAAATGAGGTGATTCACTACCTATATCCTAAATGTGAACGTTAAATGAGGTTTACTACCTATATACCAATAGTAAAAATGGTGTATCCATACCAAAGTTGGACTTGTAAATTGGAGAAGTATATACCAAAGTTATACTCGTTGTATCAATATCAACGTAAAAACCAGGTAAATAAAGTTAGGCTGAAATATGTCCTAAATAGTTGGCTACAACAGAAAAAATAGATAATAACGCTAGGCTGTGAAATGTCCTGCTAGTTGACTGGCAACAGAAAAAATATTGAGTACATAATTAAGTCGTAGTTCAGCGACTTGTAAATAAAAAATTTAATATTAATTAAAAGGTTAGTATAGTGGTTATACTAACTTTTTTTATCTCTATTTTTTGTTTTTCATTGAAAAAGCGTGTGATGCTGTGATATAATTAATATATACGATATAAAAAACGTACATAAAAAATAAATTAAGGATGGATAAAATATGTCAAATTTATTCGAAGTTGAAACAGATACATTAGAAGCATCTGAAATTGTAAAAGAAGAAAATAAAGAACCTAAGTTTATACCAAAAACAAATATTGCAAAAGAATTAATGTCAGATCCAAAAGTTTTGGAAATTGCTGATAAGGTAGATTTAACGGATACAGTATCTTTATATGATTTAGGTAAGGAACCAGCAGATGAAATGTCTAGTATTTCTAAAAAGCTATTAGATCAATTAAGTGTTGCTGATACTATTGGTTCTACAAAAGTTTTAGATACATTAACAAAAATTGCAGGACAAATTGAATTTAAAGAATTAACTCCAGAATCTTATACTGGTATTCGTGGATTATTCCGAAAAGCAGAAAATGTTTTAAAAGAAAAAGTTGCAAAGTATCAATCTATTGGTGGTGAAATTAATGAATTGTTTGTAGCATTAAAAGGATATGAAATTTCTATTCAAAAGCGCATTGATGATATGAATACACTTGGAAAAGCTAATTCTGCTTATGCTAAAAATCTTGATCAATATATTGCACTACTTTATGTACTACGGAATAAGCAAGATGGTCTTATTAATGAAATGGCAGCAAAAGCTAATTCTGGAGATGAAAATGCTCAAATTGAATTGCCTAAAATGCAACAAGTAGCACAAGTATTAGACAAACGCACTTATGATTTAGAACAAGCAAAGACAATGGCAACTTTGTCATCTCCTCAAATTGCACAAACTCAAAATAATAATTTAAACTTAATTGAACAATATCATTCAGCATTTATTACTACAATCCCAGCTTTACAAAATGGATTAGTACAGGCTGTTACTGCATTGCAACAAAATTATGCGCAACAAGGATTAAATGCACAAAAAACAGCTACAAAAAATTTGCTACAAAAAGAAGCAGACAATCTAGCAATTAATAATAAGTTTATTGCAGAATCATCTGGTGAATCAATGATATCTGTTGATGATATGCAAAAACTAGTCTCTACAATTGTTGATTCTGCAAAAGAAATTAAAACAATTGAAGCAGACAATGCAAAAAAGCGTGATGAAGCACGATCAGAAATGGCTAGAATTATGGATATAGCTAAGAAAGCAGGACTAGATAATGACAAGAAGAGTAATTAAAACAATTGGAAAACAAGCACAAGAAGAACTTGAAAAAGAAACGCAAAATAGCTCAATTTTGCAAGGACCTTTTGCAACAAGAGATTACTTAATGGAATCTGTACGGTTACAAACTAATTTAAGTGAAATAGATATTTTTTCTGGAAAAGCAGCAATTGTAAGAGCTGGTTTTGAACAAGATGATATTAAAAGAACAATTACTATACCAACCATATTTGCTAAAATTGATGGTGTCCCAGAACAACAAAAATTGTATGATAAAAAGATAAACGAAATTGGTGATTCTACTGATCTTAAAGCATTAGTCCGTATACATTTTTATAATGGTGATTGGTATTTACCAGATGAAGATTATGAAAAGATTATTTCTAACTTTACAGTACAGGGGCTGATATCATCAAATTCTTGGGCTTATAAAATGTTGAATTATTCTTTACAAAATAAAATTGCAGAAGCTATCATTGAAATGTTTGAAGATTGGACTTTTTCAATGCAAGCAACAGATGATGTTAAGCAAGAATTTTTATCAGTAGCATTAGATTTACCACAAGAATTGTTAGAAATAAATTTAGAAGTGGATTACCCAAAAGATGTACCACTATTAGCTTTTGAACATAATGAAGATATTGGTGAATTAAATAGGCAAGATGTAGTTGCCTTGAATATGTTTCACTATTTAGGTTGGGATGTAATCATTTATTCACCTTATGGCTTTTCTTCAATTGAAAACTTTATGGAAAAGGATACATTTGATAAATTTAGTTATCCAAAAATGAAAGCAACAGAAGCAAGCTTAGGTGATCCCAGAAGATCATTCTTTAAAAGATTATTTAGTTGATTGGAGAAAAATATGACAAATACAACACATAAAAATAAAATTCAAATGCTGTTTTTAGCTATTATGGCAACAATGTTGCTTATTGCTGCTCCAGCAGAATCTGTATCTGCTCGTAGTTTTGGTGGACGTTCTACTTATCATTCTACTACAAGAAGCACAGGGTCTAGATCAACGTTTAAAAGTTATCATTCAAGCCCTAGCACAAGCACTCCAAAGACTTATAAGACAAAGCCATCTACTTCTTCAAGTAGTAAGACGTATAAATCTCCTTCTACTGCTTCAAGCAGTACAAAAAGATATACAGTCAAAAGACCAACAACTTCAACAAATAAAACAACTGTAAATAATCACTATTATGGTTCAAGTAACCGCAGTTATAGTTCAGAATTTGGTCATAGTATGATTCGTGGCGCAGGATTTGCTGTCGGAGCTAATATGGGTAATTCCTTCTGGCATCAAACATTTGGATTTGGTGGAGATAGATATTATGGAGCAAACAATCAAGTTCAATATGCTCACCCAGGTTATGGTGGTTGGTATATTATAGCTTTCATTGCTATTGTATCAATAGTTATCTTATTCATTGTTAAGTCAAATAAAAATAGAAGATAAATTTTAAAAAAGTGTACAAATATATGTACACTTTTTTTATTTAAGTTATATAATTATTTTACTTATATAATGAAAGAAGGAATAAATATGGAAATGCCTTATGCTTTACATAGCTTTATTTTTAGAAGAAAACTAGATCTTATTCATTTTAAGGCGAGTGTAAAATTTAGACTTATGAAAATTAAGTACTGGAGCCATACAAATTTTGTATATTATGAATATCAAAATATTAAAGAAAATATGTCATTTAAAAATGTTACATTATTTATTATTTTATTAATTGTATCATCTCTAATAACATTTTATGCTTTTGCATTTTTGTTATATTTAATTTATAGATAAACCATGATATAATTAAAATAAATTAAGATTTTACAAATATGTAGAGTCTTTTTTTTATAAGGAGAAAAAACATGAAAGATGAGAATGAATTAATACAATTTTTAAAAGAATTATCAAAAATTAAAAATGATGATCAATCTAATAAAAATATTGATCTTTTACAAAAAAAGTACGAAATTGAAGATATGCAATTACTATTACGACAAATCTTTAATATTAATAAAAGAGTACTAAAAGAATATTTAAAACAAAAGAAACAACCAACTAAAATTGAAAATGTTACATTAGAATCTGATATTTCTTCTAGCGAAGTTGAACAAATATTTGAACATGGAACAGCAGAAAATATTCAAGAGTCTTATACAAAAAAAGATCTGATGGATATGTATTTTTCAATCTACCAATCTTATCCATTAAGTGCTAATACAAAAGAACAAATTGTACAGGATATATATGCGCACTATGCAAGAATGAATAGAGCTGCTGCTTTACATCGAAATTTTACGGTTTCTCCTAGCGAAGTTGAACAAATCTTTGAAAAGTATGATATTTCATATATTAAAAATAATTATAGCAAAAAAGAAATTACAGATATGTATATTTCAGTTATTAACTGTAAGCCTTTAACTGCTAATACAAAAGAACAAACTATTAGAGATATTTATAATTATTATGCTGGTATAAAAAGAGCTAAATCAATTGCAAAAGGGTTTAGAATATAATAAAAAAGATGTACATAATTGTACATCTTTTTTATCCTAAGTAATTAGATAAAAATTTAATATCATTATAACCTAAATTGGTTGCTACATCTATAAAGGCTTTTGCTGAACCTTTATATATTCCAATTTGTGTACATACATTATTTAATGAATCATTTTTATTCATGTGACCATAACCTTTAATTTTATAATGCTCATCTAAATCTTTTTTATAATAAATAATTTTTTCTTTAATTAACTGTTTAGCATAACCACCTCTAAAAATATCAAAGGGTATTCTTGAGTTATACATTCCTGGTAAGTTTATATATTTCAAATCATCTTTATCTTCTAAAAAAGATTCTTTATTTAATTTGCTTAAGTCATCTACGTAAATTAATATTTCTTTGTATCTTTCAATCATTTCATTATTTAATTTATCCGTTGATTCTGATATTCTATATTTATCAAACATACCAATGGTTTGTACGTATATCTTATTGTTTTTATCAATTAAAAATGATTTATTAGACAATGTTTCTATTTCTTTTTTTCTTAATCCAAACGCTAACATTGTATTTATCAATGGTGTATACTTTTCATAACATTTTTTATTTCTTAAAATCCATTCTTCATCAGTAAGTGGTTTATATACATTTTTTAATTTTTTAATTTGTACATTTTTAATATTTCTTAAATTAACTTTTGTAAATTCATTGTTATTTAAAGACATAACTTTATTTATACTAGTAATATAAGATTTTAATGTTTTTAAACTAGCACCTTTTTTATCTCTACCCCCAGTTAACGCTTCTTTCCGAATAAATTCTTCAATTAAGGACAAAGTAATTTCATTTATATTACTTATGTTTTTTTTATTTAACCAAATTCCGAAAGTATTCCATGATCTTTTATAGCTTAAAATAGTTTTTTCATTTTCAACATTTTTCTCTAAAATATCTACTCCTATTTGTGATATTGTACATAATTTAATAACTTTTTTTTTCATAATAAACTCCGTTTTGTTTATTATATATAAAAAAAAGTCTCTTATATAAAATAAGAGACTGCTGATCATAACCGCCAGTGAGACGGAGTTTACGTGAGCCACAACCCCACGTAAGTAGATGCCTAAAAACTATTATAACTCGACACCAGCCCAGAGTTAATGATCATAACATGAATAGACCTTCTAGACGTTTTAATTGGTAATGCCAGGAATCGAACCTAACACAATAATGATAGTACGCCTAGGATTGTACTAGCGCATTATTTACCCTTTATATTTCTCACCGAAGTACTTGAAATATTATTAATTACCATATAATTATTATAACATAAAAATATAAATAAATACAACTATTTTTTTAAAAAAATATCTATGTTTATTTGTTTATAATATGTTATAATATATTTGTGAGGATAATTATGAATAAGGTAAATCCAAATGAAGTTTATAAGAAATATGAACTTTTAAAATCAAAGAGAAAAGAATTAAGTGGCGATGAATTGTTAAAAGAATATTTTAAATTAAAAGAAAAGAGGTAAATATGTCTAAAAAAATGTATGTACTAACTAAACTAAATTTAACTAATAATACATATACAGTAGTAGGGACATATGCTAGTTTAATTATTGCATATGATTATATGATAAGAAAATATCAAGAATTAGAAAAAGAGCTTAATTTATCAGAAGAATATAAAGTTATTAAAAAAGAAAATTCAATTGGTATTGAAAATGAATTCATATTAGCATATGATCAAGTACCATATTTTAATAAGCTAGAGCAACAATAATACTTTTATTGAATAAGGAGAAAATAATATGCCAGAAAATAAAAAAGTTGTATCAATTGTAGAATCATATGATTTAAAAAATAACATTCTTTTTATGAATCGTAACGAATTAGAAAATAAACTAAAAGATGTAAATTCTTTTATTCTATTTGCTAAAAGTCAAAAATTAGTTACTCAGGAAAATTGGAACAATGAAGATGAATTAGTTGAATTTATTTCTGAAGTAGAAGAATATGATGAAAATTCAATTACTTCTTATAACGACATTAAGGAACTCATTTTAAAAGCATTTGATGAAAACGGCATGTTTGTTCTCGATGAATGGGATGAAGGCGCTGCAGCATTCATTAAGTTTCAATCTGTCGAATAAAAAAAAGTGTACATATTAATTATGTACACTTTTTTATTTTACTAAAATATTTCAATAAATTTATCCATTGCATCATATTTCTTTAAAAATGCAAGATAAGAGGATTCATATATCTCTAAATAATTAAGCATTAATTTTGTTGCTGATTCTTTTTGAGGATAATAACCTGTTTTCATTAATAAAAAATCAGTCTTATCAATGCCTATATTATCTAAAAAGTAACCGTCATTATAACCAAATTCATGTCTTAAATAATTTAAGCGTCTACGAATTCCTTTTGTAGCTGGATCATCTGGTAAACTTTGAACTTTAAAATTTAAACTATCTGTATTTTCACTCATTTTTTCCACCTTAGTGTTTATTATTTTTAGTATAACACATCATTTGTGTTTAAGGTAATAATGCTTTAGAAATTAATGATTCATAATCACCAACATCATTTTTATCCAATACCTTCTTGTGAAAATTGACGTATTCAGCAGGGAAAGAATCAAATCTTTCTTTATCCATTAAAGCAAAAACGCCAACAGTAGTAATAAAGTACAGATCTTTTTGAACTTGTTGCAAATAATTATGCAAATCATCAAAAGTATCAATTGATTTTTCTTCAAAAATCATATCATCCATTTCATCACGAGAAATTTGTTCAACAATCAAATCTAATAATTGTTTTGATGGTAATGTTTGAATATATGCAATTTGTTGGGTTACTAATTGCTGTGTGATCTTTTCTAAATCTTTTGTTGGAAAAGTACCATCACCGCTAGAAAAACCAAAAATGTCGCTCATATTATTTGTTGTCATAAATATATCCTTCTTCCTTTTTGTTATGTACTTATTATAGAAATTAAAAATTATATTAGTAATTTATTAAAAATGATATTGTGAATGTAAAAGCTATAATAATAGTGTAAATAAAAAAATGGAGAATTTTATGATTAGAACATTAACAAAAGAACAAACAAAATATAACTTATTATTAGAAGAAATAATTGAAAATATTAAAAATGGAAAGGATGAAACAATAGAATGGATTAAGCATTTATCTCAATGCATGTTTATATTTGATGCAACTGAAGCAGGAAACAAAATGGTTACTAAAACTGATGAAGATTCGTATGATACTAGTACAAATTATCATATTGTTGACGATTATAATTATGATACAGGAGAAGATATTGTACATATTTACCTAACAGATCTGGCTTTTAAAACTAAGTCTCCTTTTTATGGGAAAGAAAAATTCACTAATAATATTGGAAATATTGATATATTAATGCAATTTCAGAATAGTATACTTAATGAAGTTAAGTCATTAGATTTTGTCTTACACACTGAAAAACACCCTGAAGGGATTAAGTTTGGAACGGAAGTTGTTGAAAAAGCTTTTTTGATAAAAAATAATGCATATATGGAATCTTTAAATGGTCAAGATGTTGCTTTGAAAATGTTTAGTAAGAAAATAAAGCCTTTAAAAAATTATGGCGTTATTATTTCGAAATTCAATAATATTACTATTTTGCACTTTTATATCCCTTATGATAAAAATAATATAAATGAAGTACGTAAATCTCTGGATAAGAATCAAGAAACGATAGCATTTATAATAAATTATTATAATTTAGATACCATAGATATTACTTGGGATAGTAATGGATTTGAATTTGACTGTGAATTATACAATGTCCATCCTTTTAATATTACTGCTAAAAGAACATTTTTTTAACCGTTTGCATTAATAATATACATGTGATATGATTTAAGCATGAGAAATGAAAATGCAGAATTAAATAGTCTTGAAAATAGACAATTTATTGATAAAATCATTAGTTATAATGATTTTGATATTGATAACAACTTACTAAAAGTTAATGGAATATACTATCATTTTATTATTGAAAATAGTAGTGTAATTAATCCATCAAAAAAATATCAAATTATTATTGCAAATGGTAACATACTAAAATTAAAAGAAGTTTAGAGAGGGAAAAAATGTTATTTTTTAAAATCGTACCACAAAACAATGTTGGGTTAGTTGAAAATTTAGGAAAATATAGTTCAAAAAAAGAGGCAGGATTGCACTTTTTCATGCCATTTTTACAACGTATTAGAAAAGTTAGCCTAGCAATGAGTCCACTGCGTTTACCAGATTATTCAGTTATTACTGCTGATAATGCTGATATTCAAGCCAGTGTAACATTGAACTATCACGTTACTGATCCAATTAAATTTACATATGAAAACACAGATTCAGTTGAATCAATGGCACAATTAGTACGTGGTCATTTGCGAGATATTATTGGTCGTATGGATTTGAATGAAGCTTTGGGTTCAACAACTAAAATTAATGTACAACTTGCAGAAGCAATTGGTGATTTAACAAATGTATATGGTATTAATGTTGACCGTATTAACATTGATGAGTTACGCCCCTCTCCTTCTATTCAAGAAGCAATGGATAAGCAATTAACTGCTGATCGTGAACGAGTTGCTTCTATTGCAAGAGCAGAAGGTGAAGCACGTTCGATTGATTTAACAACAAAGGCAAAAAATGATGCTTTAATTAGTACAGCAAAAGCTGAAGCTGATGCAACAAAGACTCGTGCTGATGCAGAACAATATCGTATTGATACAGTACAAGCTGGACTGTCAAGTGCTGATGATAAGTATTTTAAAAACCAATCTATTAATGCTTTTTCAGAATTAGCAAATTCTAATTCTAATTTAGTTGTTGTAAATAGTGATAATATTGATAGTTTAGGACAACTCCCTGTACAAGGTAAGTTAATAAAAAAAGGTCTTAAAGATTAAAAAATGAATGACGATAGAGCCAAAACAATTGATATAATTGTACAGATTGTTATTACAATCAATGCTGTCATTTTTAGTATTGGTTTATTAATGTTATTTCAAAATGTAATGACACAATATTCTGTGAATAGTTCTAATAGTATTTATTATAATAACGAACCTAGAACAGTAAAATTAAAAAAGTATACATTAAAACCTAGTATGTACTCTTATCAAATAAAAGGAAAAGACATTAACAATAAAACCGTAGAAGCGGTAGGCTGGAATGATAATGAAAAGCCAGATAAAAATTCTTCTATATATTTGATAAAAGATAAAAAATTTAATGAATATTATTATTTTACAAATAAAAATGTTTTTATACATTCTAAAAAAGAGCATGAATTTGAATTAATAAACTTAAAAAGAAAAGCGCATAAGATCATATTAATAACTATTTCAATTATTATTAGTTCGTTATTATTTTTGATTTTAGTAATTAAATTCTTTTATAAAAGAAGCGTAATATGAACATCATTGTAGAGATTACAAATATTATATGATATAATATATGTAGAGGCAGAGAAGCCTGGCTAGAAAAATCTCAGAGGAAAAAACCTGGCTAAAAATTTGCATTAAACGGTAATTATAAAATGACCACTCGTCACTGGCTAAAATTTAGAGTGGTTTTTTTTGTACAGTATAATTAAACCAGAGGTGTAAAAAATAAAACCAGTTAGAAGTACAATAAAATTTACCATCAGAATTATATGGATTATATTTTTATTTGGAATGATTTTAGAATGTTTAATTTAATGAAAATAATAGGCAATATATGATATAATTGACTTATAATGAAAAAGAGAGAAGGGTGAACTATGTCTACAAAAAACTATTACGGATTAAAAATTTTAGATAATAATTTATTTATTCAGGAACTTATACAATATAAGAAAGAATTATTTGATTCTTATACATTAAAAGAAAGTGTAGAAGTTTTATTTAATGAATATTTAACTGGTAATAAATTTTATAAAAATAAAGATTTAGAGCGTGAACTTAATTTTAAAGAAATAAATTATTTCATTAATCAGTTTAATGAAAATAAGAAAATGAACATTTTACCATATCAAAATCCATATGATTTAACAATCAATTTTTTTCCAGAATATCATTTAGCGATACCTTATTTTGAAAATACAAAACATTATAATGCATTATTAAACTTTAAAAGTGTACAAGAATATGCATATTATAACAATGTAGATATGCCAGAAGAAATGACAGAAAAAGATTGGCAATTACGTAAAGAAAATTGGGAACAAGTAGAAAACAATTATTCTTATCTTAATCAAGGATATAAAGATGCTTTAGTAATAGAAGTATTTAAGGAAACATTAAATTATATAGACATTATTAAGTACATTAACGACAATAAAAATGAGATGTTGCTAAAATATTTACAAAATTCTGTGTTAAATGATTCTATTTCATTATTTAATCCAGAGTATAAAAACATTTTAAATAATGATATTTATTCTACATTAGGGTTTAAAGAAATGTCTAAGCAAAATCATAAATATTATGATCAATTTGGTAAACAGTATGTACAAGAAATATTACCAGAATATTTAAATATTTTAAATAATAAATTAGATATGTAATTTAAAACTTATATTGTAAAAGATATAAGTTTTTTATTTATAAATAATTACAATTTATTTTGTTTCTCTATTAATATAATGTTATAATTAAATAACTAAGGATTTTATTAGGAGTGTTTTTATGTTAAAAAAATATGCTTATACAGAAGAAGAAATAAAAGAATTAACTTACTTTTTAAAAAGAAGACAAACCTACTTTAATAATTTAAGTGTTATTCATGTTTATGATATTCCATCTGATACACCAATTTTGTACTATAACTTATATGGAAAAATAATTGCCGAGACATTATATGGTAGTCCTAAATTTGAGAATTATGATCTTTATTTTGCTGATAAATATAATGATTGGTTAAAAGAACATGAACTACCAATAAAGAATTTTAAGAAAAGTAAGGAGTTAAAAAATGAATAAAAATAAATCAAACAATATTACTAGTTTATTACGTGATCTAGGTTATGATGAAAATAATGTACATTATGTACAGGAGCCTGAAAATTCAACAAATATTTTAATTAATTTAGAAAAAAAGTATAAACTAAACACAAAAGATATTCTTGAATATAATAATAATTTACCAAAAGATGTACAAAAAGAATGGTTGCGTGCGTATGATAATTTCCAATTTTTTTCGGGAGATTTAAACAAAATTAATAAATTTTAATCTAAAGGATATGGTAAAAATATGAAAACAAAAACATGGATATTATTTCTATCTGCATTTATAGCAACAGTATTAATGGGTAGCACTAATATTATAAAAGCAGACACATCAGAACAATATATATATGATGGTGCGAAAATATTAAATGACACTACTATTAATCAAGTAAATGAATATAATAATCAAAAAGATATATATAAAACTAAATATAGTAATGAAGCTAAATTATATGTATATACTGTAAATAGTACAGGTAATGATTCCATTGAAGACTATCGAGTAAAAATTTTTCATGATTTAAATTTAACAAATAATGATATTTTACTTGTTTATGCTGTGAATGATGGTTCAAGAAATGTTGGTATATCAACAGGATTAAGAATAGCAGATGTATTTGATACTGAAAAAGTAAACACTCTTTTGAATAATAATTATGACTTATTAAAGTCTCAACAAAGTAAAGATTACAATCAAGGATTAGAAAATACATTATATGTACTTAATTCCTTTCAAAATCATATTGTTTTTGACATTAACGATGCATACATGAAATCATATATTGCAAAACAAAAAGAAACTGATATTGAAAATGCAAAAAATGCAAAAAATTCAGCTCACGCATTCAAAATATTTATGATTTTTGCTTCTATTATAGGAGTATTTTCATTCATTGTATCTATCATTAATGAAAAAAATAAAAAAGCTTCAATAAATATTGTTAAAAAATTTTATGATGATCGTGTCTATTTATTACAAAAAGATTTTAGAATGGATGGTAATAAATATACAAATGATTTATATGGAACTATAACATATGGAATATATAAGTTATTACCAATAAAATCTCAACAATATGATAATATCATTTTTAATTTGAAACTCAAAAAAATGAATACAAGTGATAATTTTTTCACTGCATTGGAAGAAGGGGAGACATTGGATAATGCCTTCTTAATTTCAAATAAAAAAGAGCTTTTAGAATTGCAAAAGTTATATGATTCACAAAAAATTCCTGATTCAATTCTAAAAGAAAATCAAATGAGTTACGTAACAATAAGTACGGATAAAAAATATGATTTCTTTAATGATGTAGTGCATAGATTATCTATGGAAGATTATAGAAGTTTATATAATGATCTTCCAATCTTATCCAATGAAAGTAAAAAGATATTTACAAATGGACTAGAAAAGATTTTACCCAAAGATCAATTTGAGAAGGATTCTAAATCTTTGTCAAAAAGAGAATTAGGAATTAAATATGGAGATAAATGTGAATATTCTCCATCTGGTAGTTATTATGATAATGGTGATATATCCATTCCATTGTTTTTATATTCTAGTTTGCCTACGGATAGCTCTGATTCAAGCAGTTCACACTATGTTTCACCAAGTAGTAGTTCTGATGGAGGCGGAGGCGGAGGTGGTGACTGCGGAGGCGGCAGTATTTAACACCAAAAAAACAGTACATATTATATGTACTGTTTTTTAATTAATTTAATTATATCTTTAATAATATAAGAAAATATAGTATAATACTTATATATATAAAGAAAGAAGGTATAATATGGCAAAAGATTTAATTGAAAGAGCAATTGAATTAAGAACAGCATTAAATATTCCTAATAGAATACATGATGTTAATATCATGTATATTTTAAAGCAATTAAATATTGATTTGGTAATGGACAATAGTAGGGAAGAATATGATTTTGAAATTAAAGATGATCAATATATTATCTTAATGCCTTATTATGAATATCAAAATAATAAAATTGAAATTATGAAACAAATTGCAAAAATGAGTTATATGATAATATCAAATATTAGTAAAAAACAAATTGAACAAAAATATTGGCTTGATACAGATTATACTTTTTTTGCATATAATTTTTTAATGCCTATTGATGAATTTCGTTCTATCACTGATAAATATTATGATTTGTTAAACAATTGTTATTATACGGATAAAATATCAGAAGAATATGGTCTAGATAGTAAAGATATTATTTCTTATGGTAAATATAAACGTATATTTAGATCAAACTAAAAAGTGTACAAAACTATTGTACACTTTTTTTATTTTTATTCTAATTCCAATGAATATGAAAATCGTGGGTTCAAGTATTCATCTTTAATTATTAAATATTGTTTTTGATTGAATATTTTCTTAAAAGGTTCAATCTTTTCAATATAATCCTTGATATCTTTAAAAAAGTAAGAATATGCAATTAAGAAATAAATACGATTACTTTCTTTCAGATGTGTATCGTTTAAAATTGAATAAATACGATCAAACTCAGCTTTTAAAATATCATATAAATCATCAGACATTTCTTTTTTAAATAAAGATAAATCAATTAGTTGCTTATTAGATGGTAAATAATGTTCTTGTTTTAAAGCATTTAACAATCTTTTTTTATCATCATCTTTTAAAAATAGATCACCGCTCATCATATTTTGATACGAATTAAATTCTTCATTATTCAAAATTTTTTGATAATATTCTTTATACATTTCATCAGTTTGTGACAAAATAAATGGTATAGCTTTTTCATTAAAAGTTAAAAAGCTTGCATTATCTTTATCTTGTACAGATTTAGTATATTGATTAATAAAAGTTTGTATATCAATATGTAAATTAAAAGTCACACTACCAATAATATGATTATATTCATCTGAATATTGGATCATTTTGATTCTATTATTAATTTTAACTAAATAAATTATTAATACTGGTTTATTTTTACCTCTAGAAAAATATTTTTGAGTCCTCTGCAACATTTTACAAAAACGGATTTTATCGCTTTCTGTCATTAGTAATAAATCATTTTTAAATTGTCCTAAAAAATCTTTCAATCTAATTTTTATATCATTTCCTGTTGATATCATGGTTTCCTTCTTTCATTTATTAAGTTATATCTATATTATACTTATTTTTTCAAATAAAAGAAGTTTTTGTAACAAAAAAAAGATGTACTTAAAAGTTACATCTTTTTAAAAATCTTCTAATTCTGTTGAATCTATATCTTTCTCAGTCAAATATTTTTCATACAAAAACCTAATTTTATCTTGTATAAATAAAGATAAGTAATTTTTAATTATTTGATCATCATTTTTAATAAAGGATTCAATATAACCTATATGATCTTTTGTATATGTTGTATCAACTGATTGGTGATTATCTTGGTAGCTAGAAATATAAAATGCAGTCAAAGATGATAATTTAAAAAGAATTACATCTTTATTTTCATTAACGTTATAATTATAATTTAGTTCGCTTTGTATATTTATACTATTAGATGTATAAAAAAACATATCTACTCGATTATCAGGATATTCATTATTGTTAACTTTATTAATAAAAGATTTAACATCTGCTTTAAGTTGTGGTAAATAATCATCTATATTATTTAATAGTGTTTGAAGCTGATCAATATTATTTGTTTTTTCTATTTTTATCATAGATTAAATCCTTTCTTTTATTATTTAAGGTCTGTAATTATTTGTATTGGTAAATAATCATCAATATTATATATTTTTTGATGATCATTAAATGTACTTGCTTCTTTTAATGAAGTTACAGCTTTGAAATCAATCAATTGATGATTAAATTCATTAATTTTTGCATATATTACTTCATCATTGTTTCTGGGATTAACTTTTTCAAGTACATATTGAATTGAATAATGATTGTGATAAGAGTCGTTTTCATTTAAATTTTTTTGTATATCTTCTAATTTCATTTTAAGATAATCAAATAATTTTGTACAATCTCTTTCAACAAACTCTGCCTCTATTTCATCTTCAATATATTTGTCTATAAAATCTTGTATACTAACATTTATTCTTTCAATTTTATTTAATGAATTTAAAAATTCAAACATAGGGTTTATATTTTCAGAAATAATAAAATAATAATTAATATATAAACCATTATATGATTCCAATAGCTTTTTATGTTCATACTTCCAAGGGACTAAGTCTACTGATATAGTTTGATCTTGATGTTCTTCTATTCTATATAGCATGTCTGGTAACTTTTTCATATTAAATATTCCTTCTTTATATATATAAGTCTTAATAACATTATACTTTAATTATTTAAGAAAAGATATACTTTCTGTACAAAAAAAAGAGAAAAAATTTCTCTTTTTTAAATTACATATTACTTTTAACTTTATCAGTAAAAGCAGCAATTATATCTTTTTCAGTAAAAGTATTGTGAAACCATATTTCTGTCGGGTTAACATTTTCAAAAAATGAATTAATTTTATTAATTAATGGATTGATTGTAGGATCATTTGAAAATAAACGAGATACAATAGGTCTCATTTTCAATTCAAGATTAATTGAATAATCTTTTTCATTTAACAATGTCCAAGAAACTATATTTGCAAAAACTTCTTTTTTATCTGAAAAATAATTATATTCATATCCTGACAAATTATGAATTAATCGGCTCAAATTATTGCAATAATCACTAATAATAGATTCAAATCCTGAACTATTTGAAAAATTAAATTGATTATCAATAGCATGTGCCATTTCGTGATACCAAATACTATCATCATCTTTAACACTATTTATAATAGCGATAGTAGATTTTCTTGAAAAATTAGAGGTCTGCCCTTCAATTATGAAATCTGCATCTGAATCTTTTTGTGTATAAATAATATGATCTGGGGTTATAATCTTAATTTTATTGATTTTTTCCTCTTGAGTATTGGTTAAATCTAAAATATCTTGAAAAAGATTATATATATGCTCTTTTTCTTCTTCTGAATAACCAAGCTTGCGACTAAAAACTAATGGATAATATTTATTAAACATAGTAATTCCTTCTTTTCTTTTATATTTACATTAATTATAGTTATTTAAAAAATAATAATTTACTTTTTACTAAAAATATTGTTATGTACTATATAATTAAATTAAATAAAAAGAAAGAAGGGAATATAAAATGTTATCTAATACTAAAACATTTAGTACTATTAATAGATTAGAGAAAGCTTTATTATATATTAGAAATATGCCACAACAAGAAATTGATGTACATTATTATAAGGAACTATCTGTTAAAAAGGAATTATTGCCTAAAAGTGATCCAACAAAATATGTACATATATATAGAATATATGATGAAATTAAAAATGAAATTATTTTTATACCAAGAAATAAAATTTTTTCTTCTAGTATAAAAAGCATTACAATACCTTGGCTATTTATAGAAGACACAGATTCTTCTATTAAAATAGAAGATTATAGGCAATATTTAATTGAAAATATAGAGCATTATAAGAATACTGCTTATTCATATTTTTTAGATAATATTTCAAATTTAATTGATAGACAAATTTTTTATGAAAAATTGATTTTTAATTATGTTTCAATAGATGATCTTTTAAATAAAAAAACATTTACATTTGTACATTTTATGAAGTTAATTTCAAAAGTAATGACATCTAGGCGCTATGTGTCTGAAAGTTATGAAGATGATGCGATTTCTTTTATAAAGAAAATTATTTCATTTGGATTTAATTTATCAGATATCATCTCTAATAGCACCCCGACAAATGAAAATGGTAGTTATGTTAATTTTTTACAAATTATTAGATATTACAATTTAATTGATAATTCTCATGATGATAATCATTATATTGATTTATTAGAAAAGAATAAATTAATTAGTAAAGGTATTTATTATGGAGAAATGCCACTCTTAAATGAAAACAATCTATCAATTTCTTTTTTGAAAGATTATTTATCTTACATTTCTTTATATAGTTCAGTGCCAAATGAAATTGATGTAGAAAACATACAGACATTAATTATTGATACTTTAGATCTTAACGTAGAAGATTTTGAGGCGAAAATTTTTATAAAATCACTTCTTACTAAGGCTATTGAAGATCCATCAATAATATTTTCTTTTACAAAACAAGTTAAAGAACAAATAACTTCTATTGTTAAAGATGATAATTACACTTCTTTAATGGAAGAACAAAAGTATTTTATGGATATGCCAATTAATCCCATTATTCATCTAGAAACAATGAAAAATATAATCAATAGTTTTTATAATAAATTTAAAAAAGCATAGTAAATGCTTTTTTTTATGTTATAATATAATTAAATGAACTATAAATTAAGGCGGTATATTTATGTACAAATATATATATTCTAAAGTGTTAAATAAAATTATAGAATTGACTAAAGGGAACTGGATGTTTATTTTACCTGTAATTTTTAGTAATATAGCTATGTCAATAAGCTTCAATTCTGGATTATTAGGAATTTTTTCTGGATTTATGGTACTATTATTAGCAGTAATCGTATTAGGTGTTACTACATTAATTACATATTATTCTGATTTCAAACAGGAGTATCTTGATAAAAAAGAATTAGAATCATATCTAAGTAATAATAATTCTATTATTAAAAATATGAAGCTAGATATGTTTAATAGCATTAATTCAGATATTCATTATAATTTTGAGATTAAAAAGTTTTCTGTAAATGCCATTGAACCAATTAAAAATGAACATAATTCTAAATTTATTTTTGAAAAATATATTGATAGTACAAATAGTTATTTAATTGAATATAACATTGAATGTACAGAAAATAGTATTTCTACAACGTACACAGAATTATATAAATTTAAAGATGATGATGTGACAGATATAATTAAATGGTTTGATGGTAAATTAACTAATTCAGATTTTAAAATTAATTATGAATTAGAATTAAGAGATCAATTAGATTACATTAAAAGATATTTTTTTAATGATGAAAAAGAGATCAAAAAACATTTTGATATTATCCTGATGAATCTTATTAAATTCAAGAAAAAATATATTACAGATTGTAATCGTAAATTATTAATAGAGTTAACTGAACATAACCAAAAAGATGTTAAAGAAGCAATTATGAAAGCTAAAATAATTGAACAAAAAATTGAAGGTAATTAAATTAAATGGAACCATTAAATAAAAAACGTGTTGAATATGTATCACAAAAATTATTTGAATATTCACTAGTTAATGAAAATTTTCAAAACAAAATTTCATTATATCTGGATATTCCAATTAATGATGTAAATCGTTTGAGCAGTGAAAATTCGTTTGTACAAGAAAGTTCTTTATTAGTTATCGAAAACTGGATTAAAGAATTTGAAGCTGAAAACTTAGAGGTTAATTATGAAAAAAAATATAGAGCAACATTTAATAAATAAATTATCTCATCAATTATTTGAATATACATTTAAATATAATTTAACTCGAAAAAAAATTTCTAAAGAAACTGGTGTTTCTATGGAAGATGTTTTAAAATTGCAAAGTGGAAATCCGTTTGTCTCGTTACAATCCTTTCAAAAAGTAGAAAAATATCTACAAAATATAGAAAATAATGTTTTCAGTACAATGGATGATGGTCATTTACATCAAGACAATAAAGATATTTTAATTGATGATAATCCAAAAGGTAAAGAAAAAATATGATCATTAAAAAAAGACTATTATTTAGTCTCTTTTTTTGTACAAGATTCTATTCTCTCTCTTGCAATATTAAAGTATTTATCATCTTTTTCTATTCCAATAAAAGAACGATTTAGATTTAATGCTGCTACACCTGTGCTACCACTTCCCATTGTACTATCTAATATTGTATCGTTTTCATTACTATAAGTTTTAATTAAATATTCTAATAATGGTACAGGTTTTTGTGTCGGATGTTTAGTGATACTAGGGTGTACTTTTTCAAATGTTATAATGCTTTTTGGATATTTTAATCCACTTTTATCTGAATCTAAAATAGTATAATTTCCATAGTTATTATTATTTTTAGGATTTTTACCAATACTATTCCCAATACCATGATTTGGCTGTCCAATAGTTTTTTGTGGATGATATGTTGGTAAATGCTTATAAAACACACAGATCATTTCATGAGACCTTAAAGGCATACGATTAGCATTTAAATGACCTGTCGTTAATACTTTATCCCAGATAATTGTATATCTAAATAATTTTTCATTACTCATAATTAATTTAGCTGCAAATAATTCCTGTGCAAATAAAACAATTGCGCCATTATCTTTTATTATTCTTGAATATTCTGTCCATAGTTGTTCAAATGGAATAATAACATCCCATTTATTTTTTGTGGTTCCAAAAGGTAAATCTGTTAAAATCATATTAATAGATTTGTCTGGAATACTTAGCATTTCTTGTAAACAATCGCCCTTTAATAATTTAAGCATAAAAATTTTCCTCTTTAATAATTTTAGCGTAAATTATATATAATATATATATACAACAAAGAAAGAAGGAATCTAATGTTAAAAGTTAATGATTCAAAAATCGGACAAACTGTTAAGGAAATGGCATCTTTATTAAAAACAGATATTTATAAAATGAGTATAACTGAAACTAATCAATTTATTAATAAAGTTTATCAGGTTGGAAAAAAGTATCCAAGTAGTTATATATATATTGCTTTATATATAAAAGATAATACTGTTCATTTTATTCACAATGATCAAAATAAAAGAAAAGGTACTAAATTTGTTAAGTGTCTTGGTGGTGTTGCATTTGATTTGCATATAACTCATAAAGATTTTTTTAATAAATTTAATGATGTTTTATATGATCCTAGTGGAAAAGTTTATTTTCAATTAAAAAAAGAAGCAATTGATTTTATTTTGAAGCAATCACTTAATTTTGAAAAAGAATATTATGAAATGCATTTAAAGCATAATAATGGTAATAAACAAGAATCACTATTTAAGGGTTATACTGATCCAAAAGATTATGATATTGAAGATTTAAAAGAAATTATTGTTGATTATTTACCTCAAAAAGAATGGAGTTCATATAAGAGATTTATTCAAAATTTCAGAGAAACAAAAATTTCAGATTATCTTTTAAATGAAGTTATTATTCCAGAATTTTATGAAATGCTTCCATTCTATCAAAATCCAAAAGTGTACAGTGATAAAACTAGAATTTTATATTTTCTCACTATGACTTATTTTGCAAAAGATGAAAAAGAATTTGCTGATATTATGAAAGATGTAAAATTTATATCTATTAATATGAAAGAGATTATTGAAGTTAATATTAATAAACAACGAAAAGATTGGAAAAAGTATTTTATTGAAAAATAGAATCTGTTCAAGCTTTTTTATTTTGCATTTATTACATATAATTAATGTATAAAAATAATAAAAAAGAAAGAAGGATCTTGATAATGTCTATTGTTAATAACAATAATATATATCAAAAGTTAAATTATTCTAAGGAAATAGCATATATTAAAAAGATATCTATGTATCTTATTAATACAAATTTGCCAGCTTATTATAATTTACAATCAAAAATTAAGGATACTAATACAAGTGAAGAATCAAAAACGACTTATTTAACTGGTCAATGCCTTTACGGAAATAATCGTAGTATTATTCATTTAGTTAACTCGTATAATTTTGTTCATGAATACGGGCATCATTTAGATCATACTATATTGAAAAATAAGTGTTTATCAGATGATTTAAGTTTTTTAGATGTAATTAATGAATTTAAAGTTGCTATTAAAATTTGTTATAACAGTAATAAAATAAGAATATCAACATTAAATTTTTATAACTATTTAACAAAAAACACAGAAGTTTTTGCCAGAGCATATGATTTTTATGTAAATGTATTAAAGCTTAAATTATCTAAGGATGAATATTTAAAGAATAATACTGAAATGGAAAATATTTTCTTTGTAAATCCTGTTTTAACACAAAAAATATTTGAATATTTTTCACAAATAGAAAAAGTGTACAACAATTAAGTTGTACACTTTTTTATTATTGTAAATAACTTTTCGCTAATTCAATATCTTTTGTTGTGTGTCGTGTTTGAGTGGTATTAATTTTAATGTAAAAATTAATTAACTCATTTCGATCTTCAATATCTGTAAAAATAACACTAACAATTGTACCGAATTTTGATAAATATTTTGGCTCTAAGTTATTTGCGTAATATTCTTCACCATTAATAACAACTGGAAACTTATTATCTAAATAATCAATGATAGTTGAAAGACGTTGCTTACCATCATAAACGACATCATCAATTTCAGATAATTCAACTAACTCTTTTCTATTTAAGAAGTTCTTACCGTTATTATGTTGATCATACTTTTTATAAAAATTATACCGATTAATATAAAAATTACCAATAGGCAAATTATTTAGAATTGATAAGATAAGTCCTTGTTTTTGATCATCAGTCCAAACACTTTCTCTTTGGAAAAATGGAGATAATGACAAATCATTTCTATCTTTATAAGAATAAGAAAATAAATAATTTTCATTCCGTCTTGCTGAATCAATTAAACTTTTTAGATCACGGTTTTGACTAGAATAATGCTTTTCTTTTAATTCCAAATGCTTAACATTATGCGGAATACTATCCTGCTTTTTTACGTAGTCATTATATTCTTGATCCTTAATTTTAAATGCTGTTTCTTTTTCATCAGCAAAGTTTTTCAATTCTTTCTGAAACTTTTGAATTTCTGGATTAGTAAATGAACCACTAATTTGATTAATTAATAAATAATGAGATAATGAATCTTGTTTTAAGAAGAGTGTAAAATTCTCCTTAATTAATTTAAGAACTGATTCTTCTGTTTTATGATTAATCTTAGTAAATACAAAATCTGTAATTTTAAGCCCCTTAAAAGACTTTAAATCATTAAAAACATGATCTGATAATGTTTTTTTAATAACATTAAATGAACTTGAAGCAACTCCAATGGTTTCTTTTTTAATTTCTGTATTAATTTTTAGCATAAAATTTCCTTCTTTCTTTTATCATACTTTAATTATAGTTTTGATAAAAAAAATATGGATAAACTATTATATAATTAAAATATTAAGTAGTAAGAAAGAAGGATATATTAATGAATAAATTTTTAAATGTTTTTGAAAAAGTTTCAACACGTTCTGAACTACCGCCTACTTCCTATAAAGGCTTAAAAAATCTATCTCCTATGGATTGGACTGGCGCAGAAAATATTCTTAAAAATATAAATGATTATTTGGAATTTAGTGATGATAATATCGCTTATGCTTCACAAATCAATCCTGTTACACAAAAGACAGAACTTCAATTAGCCAAAAAGTTCACAGACGTACCAGAAATTTTTATTGGAACAAATAGAATGTTTTAATTAATATAAAAAAGATGTACATTATTGTACATCTTTTTTTATATCGTTTAAATCATTAATTTTAATATATTGTATATTGTTTTCATTTAATTTTTTAATAATATTTGGTTGATTATAAATAACAATATTTATTTTATCTTTATTGTTAACAATGGTTCTAAAATATGTATCTGGATGCATAAAATCATTATAATTTATAAAAACATAATTATTATCATTTTTAAAATCTGAAGGGTTAGCATAATCTATTGTGTATATCATAATATCACCTCTATATTAATTATAGAAAAAAAGCATATAAATATATGCTTTTAAAATTAGTCGTGATACTTAAAGAACTTTTTGTTATCCACTGGGAAAATTTTATCTGAGAAACTTCCTTTTTCGGTAGTTTCAAAAGATTCTGTTACTGCTTCAATTGAAGCATCGATTTGATCAATTGAATGAAGAACTTGTGCTTCCAAAATATGAGGAGCAACAGGTGAACCCCATTCTTGCTTACCATGATGACTTAGTAATGTATGACGTAGAATCAAAAAGCTTTGATCGTTTTGATCAATGTTATTTTCAATAGCATACTCTTGTAACCAACCATCAACAATGGAAATATGACCAACTAATTCACCTTGTAGTGTATACGTTGTTCCAATAGGGCCAGATAATTCCACAGTCTTACCAGCATCATGAATCAATGCCGCTGCAACCATAAGCTGTACATCTAATTGTGGATATACATCTGCAAATGAAAGTGCAAGCTTGCTCATTGTTAATGAATGATAGGCTAATCCACCAAAGAATGCGTGATGATTAGACTTTGCAGCTGGTGATGAAAAATAATTTTCTGATACCTTATTAATAATAAAGTGTACAGCATTTTCATAAGGTGAATTCTTAATAAATTTAAGGAAATAATTCAAATCCTTTTGTAAATTTTGTGTGCTTTCTGGAGCAGAAACAATAAAATCTGAAAGATCATCTGGTTGTTGTTCTAACTTAGAATATTCATTGAAATTAAATTGCTTTGTTCCATTATATTCACTAATACTTCCTGAAACATTAATAACAGTTCCAATAGTGAAAATGCCTGCAATAGTTGGATTGTAACTCCAAATATTACCTGAAATAGTACCAGTTTTATCACTAAGCTTTACTGACAAAAAGTCTTGACCATTCTTCTTCTTTCGTACATCTGTCTCTTGTACAAATAAAAGACCTGAAAATGAATCTCCAACTTTAACTGTGTTTAACTTTGACATAAAAATACCTTCTTTTCTTTTTTTATAATTTAATTATATATTATAATTTTAAAATTTAAAACGCTATAATTAATTTGATAAACAATTGATATAAAAAATCATACGAGGAAAAAAAATGAAATTAACAAATAATGTTATTATGGGTCTGGGTACGTTAGCAGTAATTATTTTAGTTGTTGTAGGTTTTCAACATAATAAGACACAAAATCGTCAATCAGCAGTTGAAGCGTCAAAAGCTTCTGTTTCATCTGATAAAGCAGCAAAAAAAGCAGCAGCAAAAAAGTTTGGATTTAAAGAAAGTTCATCTAGTTCTAGTTCATCATCTAGTACTGATAAAACTGGATTAGATAGTTCCACTGAGTCTTCAAAAAAAGCTTCTAATTCTGAATTAACTCCTGGAACATATGTTGTTGGAAAAAATTTAGAAGCAGGTTCATATAATATGGTTGCTAAAAACGGTTCATTTAAAGTTGTAATGACAACAAATAAAACTAGTACAGCAACTAATGAATTTACTGTGAATGATAGTACACAAATTTCAACATCATTAGAAGATGGCTATAAGCTAGTCGTTACACAAGTTACTGGAAATAAGGGATCTTCTTCAATTCAATTAACAGCTAAATAAGCCACACGGCTTTTTTTTATCGTTTTTTTTTGGTATAATAGAATTAAATAACAAGTAGGTGAATATATGAATTATATTGGTAGTAAATTATCTCTTATCCCTTTTATAGAAGAAGGAATAAATAGTACAGTAAAAATTAAAAATTATACATTTGGGGATTATTTTGCTGGAACTGGAATTGTAGGTGAACATTTTAAAAAGAATCATCAAGTATATGCTAATGATTTGCAATATTATAGTTATGTATTAAATTATGTTTCTATTCAAATGAAAGATAACCCTAATTTTGAAAAAATAATTAGTAAATTAAACTTAAATATTAAAAGTGATGAAGAATTCTTAAATTATTTAAGTAATTGTAATGATAAAAGTGGATTTATAACAAAAAATTATAGTAACAAAGAAAATGAAGGGCTAAATGATAGATTGTACTTTTCTTATGAAAATGCTTTGAAAATTGATACAATAAGAATATTAATTGAACAATGGTATCAAGAAAAAGATATTAATTATGATACGTATATGTATTTAATAGCTTGTTTAATTAAAGCAGCAGATTTAGTTGCTAATACTGCAATAGTATACGGTGC
The DNA here is from genome assembly GCA_037040105.1 of Amiota albilabris. Classification (NCBI taxonomy): domain Eukaryota; kingdom Metazoa; phylum Arthropoda; class Insecta; order Diptera; family Drosophilidae; genus Amiota; species Amiota albilabris. Next base: position 72,312 of record JBANCV010000008.1, read on the forward strand.
TTATCTTAAAAAATTAAAGAAAAGTGCACAACAAAAATTAAAATTAGAACCAATTGAAATTCATAATTATGGTTTTAGCAATAAAGTTTTCAATGATGATGCTGTATTAATTTCAGAAGAAAATCCAGTAGATGTACTATATTTAGATCCACCCTATAATGCTAGACAATATTCATCAAATTATCATATTTTAGAAACTATTGCAAAGTATGATAATCCTGAAATACATGGAAAAACTGGCATAAGAGATACAACAAGTCAAAAATCAGACTTTAGTAGTAAAAGGAATGTTGCAAACGCATTGGATAAATTAGTCCGTAATGCAAATGCAAAATATATTTTCATTAGTTATAATAACGAAGGATTATTAACCTTTCAAGAATTTAAAACAATATTATCAAATTATGGTGAATATAAGTTATTAACTAAAAAATATAAAAGATTTACAACAAAAACAGTACAAGATGAAAATAAAGCATATGTAACAGAATATTTACATTGTTTAATTAAAGAGGAAAAATAAATGAGTGGACAAATATATAGTCTAAAAAAGAGAATTAACGAAACGAGAGAACAAAGTATGAAATTATCTGGTAAGAAAGATACTTTATCAAATAATTTAATACAAAGAAAAAATAAGTTAGCTACAATTGATATTGATCAAAAAAATACTATTATTGCTCGTGATTTATTAGAAAAAGCTTCTTTATCAGCAAGAGAAAAAGGAAAAACAGTACTAGAAAAATCTGCAACAAATATTGTTCAAATGGTTTTTGGTAATCAATATCAAATTAAAATAGAATTAGATGTAAAGGCTGGTAGCCCTATTGCTAATGTGCTTGTTGAAAAGAAAATCAGCAATAACTTTGAACTTATTAATATTGAAAATGAGGGTGGTGGATTACGTGATATTATTTCATTATCATTCTTTATTGCTGTTAGTCAATTAGTTGGGAAAGAAAATGGTGCTTTAATTACTTTAGATGAACCAACGCCTGCTGTTTCAGTAGGACATGCCGAAGCTACTGCTGAAGCTATCTCTGTATTAATGGAATATGCAAATAAACAATCATTAATTATTACTCATGAACGTGAATTCTTACCTAATTTAATTGATCATGTATATTATGTAGAACAATCAGCAGATGGTGTATCAAAGACAGTTGAATTATAATAAAAAATGTACATTAATTGATGTACATTTTTTATTTATATAATTACAATACACACATATATAAAAGAAGGTGAATTTATGAAATTATTATTGATATTAATTTTTAGTCTTTTAGGTCTTTATTTTTTTGAAACATTAAGTTTTAGTAAAATTTTAGATAGAAAAGGAATGCATATATCAAAATTAAATTTATTGTTAATTGTATTTAAAATTTTAAAATATGATAATCCTAAATTTTATTTTGATAGTAAAATGAGATTAATTGTTTCACTTGAAATGTATTTATTTACTTTAACTGAAAAAGATCGAATTTTATTCCTTGAATTAGATAAGAAAAATCATAACAGTGTTGTTTCAAATTTAATAGAAAATAATATTGTTACAATAAAAAAAGGCACATAAATATGTACCTTTTTATTTTATTTAAATTGTTTTTTCGTAAAACTTTTTGAGGGTATTAATATTTTTTGTTGCTGATACCTTTGCTGAATTTGCACCCAGCAATGTATTATCACGTCTACGTGATAAGTCTTTTGTTTTGTTTCTACGTACTTGTCTAGTTAATTTACTATCAATTTTATCAATTGCTTCATATAAATCCTTATTTGTTTCACTCTGGAAAAAATTCATTTTTGATGGTTTATTATCAAAAACTAAGTCAACAGAGACTTTATACGTATCCTTTTCTTTTTTAATTTTAGCTAAAATGTTAGCTTCTTTATTAAATTTAGTTAGCTTACCTAACTTTTTCTTTAAATAATCCGTTACTGCTGTGGAATTTAATTTTTCTGAATCATAAATGATTTTTAAATTATTCATAATATTTCCTCGCTTGTTATTATTTATTTACCCTCTATATTTATTATAGCATTATTAAAAAAATATTACAAAAAAACTATATGGTATAATAATATTAGAGGATAAAATTATGCCAAAATTAAAAGAAGAAACGATCATTAAAAATGAAATTAATTTGTGTGTAGAAACAATATTACAATGTATTGCTCCTTATTGGAGAGTACATATAAAAGAGCTTAAAGATATTGATTTCTGGAACTTTTATCAAGATAAGTTAAATAACAATTTTAAGGGTGATGATGATTTAGCCTTTAAGATAAAAATGGCATTATCAACAAATAAAGATATTCCAACATTATATCAATCAATTTTATTATATCCAATGACAGATTTTTTTGATACGACAAAATTAACATCTAATGATATTAAGGAAAGACAAAATATGTTTCTCAATCAATTAAAGAATCGAGTTACTGAAATTAGAAAAGCTAAAAAATGATTGCTTTTGTTATATATATATGTTATTATTAATCATAAAACAAATTTAGTGTAAACTTGTATATAATAAGTACATATATATAACAAAAGAAGGATAGGAAAAATGAAAAAAATAACACAAGAATTAAAATCTGTTGAATTTTTAATAACAAAACAGAATTATAAAAGTCCACAAGGAAACTTTTTTATTTATCAAATCAGTCCTATTCTAAAAGATAGGGAGAGATTAATTAAAAGCAAATTTGGATATTCTGTATTTACAGAATCTGAATATCACCCTGGAGCAACTATTACGGCTGATCTTAATGAATCATATGATTCATCAAAAGATTCATATTCATATGAATTAAAGAGAGTCGCATATACTTGGGCTACAACAAAAGAGGGTCAATGGGATTTTCTTGATCGTTTTACTAAAAACGCACATTATCGTAAAATTTATAAGTTTATTTCTGAAAATTATATAAATGTTGATTTAATTTTAGATTATATTACAGCAACAGATAATATTCAGAATGCCAAACTTTTAATTTCTAATGGTGAAAATAGCGAAAAAATGACAACATTATTCACAGAGTTTATTAAAGAATTAAATTCTTATAAAGCTTCTGCTAATTTTCTATCATTATTGCCAGATGATATTCAAGATGTTTTAACAGATAATCAAAGTAAAAAGTTAATTGATTTAGTACCAAATAACCCTGAAAAATCTGCAGAAGAATTTTTAGAACATCCATTTAAAGCTATGGCTCTTGATGGATTTGGGTTTAAATTAATTGATGAAATTAGACAAAAGATGTACAGTATTTCTTCATTAGAAAATAAAGAGTTATATTCACGTTCTTCTGATGAAAGAGTTTGGTATGGTGCATATTATGTCGTTGAAAATAAGGTATTTAATAATGGTGATACTTATATTGGATTAGAAAAATTCAAATCTTATATGGTAGAAGAATTAGATATTTCTTCTGAATTAGTACAAGAATTTGTAACGAATGATTACAATAAAGTTATGTTTGATCAAGCATTCCAAATTATGATTACAAATGGTCAAGTTACTACTGAAAAAATGTTTAAAGCAGAAAAATTAATTGCTGATACATTAGATATGACTACATTACCACAAATCAAAAACTTTGATGATAAATTTGAAAACTTTTCAAATAGGCATAGTCTAACAATGACTGATGAACAGCGTTCATTATTTAATAATATTAATACTTTTAAATATAATATGTTAATTGGACCTGGTGGTGTTGGTAAAACTTGGACTGTAGGTAATTTAATTAAGTTTGTTCAAGAAGAATTAAATTGGGAAGTTTTGTTAACAGCTCCTACTGGTAAAGCCTCACAAGTTTTGTCTGGATATACTGGTGAAGATGCTAAAACAATTCATAAAGCATTTAATATTGTACCAAATCAAGATCACAGCATTTCAAATGTAAATATTAAACTATTTGTTATTGATGAATTCTCAATGGTTGATTCAATTCTTCTTGCTCAAATTTTAGAAGTGCTTAATGCAAATCCAAAATTAAACAATGTAAGAATATTAGTTGTTGGTGATGAATTCCAATTACCTTCTGTTGGTGCAGGTAATGTACTGCATACTTTAATTGATGAAGATATGATTCCAATTACAAGATTAACAAAGGTTTTCCGCACAAAAGATGAAGATGGTGGTATTACATCATTGTCAACACAATTACGCCACGGTGCAGTTACATTGAAAAACAATGATAATAAAGTTTATGCTGTTGGTAAGGACTTAGTCGTACAAAACTGTACTACTAATGAAATGGTTCGTCAACGAATTATTAAAACGTACGCTCACATGTTAAAGGAAAACATTTCGCCAGAAGATATTATGGTAATTGTTCCAAAAAATGCAGGTGTAACTGGTCAAACTAGTTTAAATAATGATATTCAAACTTTAATTAGACATTATTTTAAAACAGAAGAAAACAATAAGATTGATGATGAATTTTCATTAACTAGAAAAGTCTATGGTGAAGAAGTTGATTTTTACTTAAATGATTTAGTTATGTTTAATAAAAACCAAATGTTACCCTCATCATTTGATATTGATGATATTGATGGAAATACTCATGAAGTTTCTGTTAATAATGGTGATACTGGTAAAATTATAGATATTGACGAGGAAGGCATTATTATTTCTGTCATTGGACAAGATGAACCAGTATTTGTAGAAAAGAAAGCAATTGATATCCTTACTCTTGGATATGCAATGACTATTCATAAGTCTCAAGGTTCACAAGCTAAGTATGGAATTATGGGTATTACTAAAGGTGATACATATATGTTAAATGCTAATTTAATCTATACAGGTGTTAGTCGTTTTAAAGAACGGTTATATTTCTTTGCTAACTTAAACACAGTTAGAAATAAGGGGAAAGTATTTAGTAATCAAAATCGTCAGACTCTGTTACAATATTTCTCACAACAAAAGAAAGCAGTATTTTAATTTATAAAAGCAACATTAACTTGTTGTTTTTTTTGTACATAAAAAAGCAATAAATTTAATTATTGCTTTGTAATGATTCTAATTTGCTATTTTTAGAATGAATTAAAATAATAGGAGGTGTTCTTTTGGTATAAATATTAGGTAAACTATATATTGATATTTTTCCAAACAATAAACTTTTCTTTATTGGTTGAATCATTTCATTAGGTATATCTTTATTCTTTTTATATTTAAATTCATATTCATAAATTCTTGCTACGTTTTCAAATATTTTTTCTCTTAAACAATTAAAGATATAATCATATTTCTCTTGATTAGTAAAAGTTTCATAATTTTCTCTTTTAATTGAAAAAGAAAGAAGAATACCAAAATCATTTGTTTCGCAGGTTTCATTAATTGTTTTAAATGTGATTATGCCATTATAAATATCCCAAAGTTGCCATATATTAGTAACATTAACATCATTATTTTTGAAAAACTGATCTATATTATCTATAACTTTTGTAATATAATCTCTGTACATATTGTCATCTGGTATTATATAAGTAATATGTTTTTCTACTTTTATCATTAATAAATCCTTTCTTTTTTTATTTTTATTATAACATAAATGTACAAAAAAAAAGCAACATAATTGCTTTTACTTTATATTACTTGGCTTCTAATTGTTCAAGTCCTTGCTTCTTTTGAGCAAGATAAGGAATAACAGCAGTATCATCATCAGCAAACCACTTTGCTTGATTTAATGCAGTAGCATTCTTACTATAATCCTTGTTATCATAAATCATTTTAACTAATACAGCCATAATTTCATTACTGTTTGACTTAGTTAATAGATCCTTAAACTTAATAACATTTTCACGTTGAGTCAATGATACTGGCGAACGGTTTGATAAGATAGATAGAATAATATAATTCTTTTCATATGATTCATAACTACTAAACTTACGCAAAACGCTTTCAGAGATATGTCCCTTGCCAGCAAACAATTCTTCAATTGAAATCAACTTATCTAGCTTTTCCAAAACTTGAATCAAGATACTAGCAGCAACTTCACCAATAGCGGCTTTTACACTAGCAGCTTGCCACTTACGATTATTATCTTTTCCATGAACAAGACTTGCTGTATACAAGTAATCACTTAAAGTCTTAAGTGTACGTGGATTAGATACACGAATATCTTTTTCAGGATCGCTTAACATGAAAATATCATTTCCAGTAATTGAATCTAATGCAGATAAAATATATGGATGAATGTTTTGCTTACCTTCAGAATCTGTTAAACGTCCCCATTGTAGGAACATCTTCAAGTCAGGCTTGACAAAGAATGTATTTCCACGAGAAATAACAGCAGATTCAATTGGGTTAGTTGCACCATCATAATCTTCATATCCTGGCATATCAACAGAAGGGTTACTTGCAAGAATGAAATGAACTCGATTAATATCAATTTCACGTCCATCTGGCAATCGTCCAGCGTTAACAAAGTTCATTAATGTACGTTGATCATCTTGATTGGCACTAGCTAATTCATCAATGAAAAATTCAGCTTGTGCTTCTGGATTATTTCCTAAGAAATCATACAAACGATTAATTTCGTTAATGTTTTCACGCTTCAAACGTTCATCTTCAGAAGCTGCATTATCCATGTACATCATTACAAGACCTTCAGTAGGAACTTGAGACATGTCTAATTGGAAAATGCCAAGATCAGCATCTTTAAGTTCTTTCAACTTAGTTGGTTCCTTTTCATAAGAATCAGCAATTTGCTTTTGTAAGTACAACTTATGTTGCAAGGCAAGAGCTTCCTTATTTGTTAAAACATTTTGATGCGATGTTTGTGCTTCGATTTCTTCACTACTTAATTTCTTAAATTGCTTAAAATCAATCTTCTTATCATTACGCTTGTACAAAAAGTCACGAGCCAATGACAATAGAATTTCTGTCTTTCCAATTCCTGGTAAACCAATCAAAAGCATATTACCCTTCTTCATTTGGGCATAAACTTCAAATTCATCCTTGATGAATTGCATACTTACTTGATCCATTACGTTTCCCATTTCTTTTTGAGCCATTTTGTAAATCCTTCTTTCTTTGTGCTTAGCACTATTCTTTTTATGTTTTAATTATATACAAAAAAATTTTTTTTTGTTATTTTTGATATGGTTAATAAATTTAAAAAATGCTATAATATACATATTGAATAAATAATATATAAGGGAAGTAATCAAATGAAAAACAGGAAAAGTAATAAAAGAATTATTTGGGATATTATATTTTATGGAGGTCTTATAGCTTTTCTAGTTGCTAGATTTTGTTTTTTCTCTTTAAATAAAATAGATGGTAATTCTATGTATCCTACTTTAAGAAATGGTCATATGATGCCTTCTAAAACTAATACTAATAATATAAAACGTGGAGAAATAATTACATTTGAAGCGAAAGCTTCTGGTGTCGATCCAAGAGCAGATCAAGAAACATCTGCTAATACTATTGTTTATGTTAAACGTGTGATTGCAGTAGCAGGAGATACAGTTGAACAAAAAGATGGTGTACTATATGTGAATAATAAAAAAGTCAATGAATATTACTTATCTAATGATCAAAAATCTACTGGTAGCAGTGATCCATTAAAAAATAAGAATTGGTCGTTGCAATCATTATCCACGACAATCCCTTGGAATAACTATTCTACTAATCAATCTACGGTTCCTAAAAATTGCTATTTTGTAATGGGGGATAATCGTGCAAATTCTAACGATTCTAGATACTTTGGTTTTGTTAAAAAATCAGCAATTAAAGGTGTTGGATTTGAACCATTTTGGGTTAAATATACTAATACCGATGCTTATAATAAAGTAAATAATGTTAAAAATAATTTCTTTGAAAAATAAAGTAGTACAGTTAAATGTACTGCTTTTTTTATTTAAGTATAATTTTAATGCTTATATTATGAAAGATAAATGCCTATATAATTAGCTTTATTAAAAATAATAGAAAATAAATAAAAAACTTTTAAAAAAACTATTGCATTTTTTACATTTTATGGTATTATAATATATATAGAGATTAGTTAAAAATAAAACATAACAATATAAATTAAAAAAACAAAAAATTAAAAGAAGAAAACGAAAGTTGAGGAAATTATTATGAATACAAAAAACGTTAAAAAGATGTACAAGAGTGGAAAGTTGTGGATGGTCGGAGCCGCAGCAGCAAGTTTTACAGCCGTTGCTCCATTGGCAACACCATTGATCGGATTGTCAACTGATGCAGTTGTGCACGCAGATAGTACACCATCACTAAATATGTCACAAGTTGAATATGGTACATTGAACCAAGATATGAAGACATCATCTGGATTTGTTTATCCAAAGGGCACTGTTGTTGCACGAGTTGCAGGATCAAATGCCAACTTTACAAGTTACTTGTTCGGATTGGATTTCTCTCGTGGATCTGCTGGACCTGAATTCACATCACAATATGTTACGGTAACTAAAACAACAGCAATGGATTTCTCAGAATCTGCTGGTGATTTGAATGAAAATGGTGCTCGTGAAGCTGTAAATAATTATATTGGTGGATCAGCTTCTGATACAGTTACTCCTGTACAAAGTTCAAGTGATTCATCAGAAACAACTACACCATCAGAATCTAGTTCTGCTTCATCTGCTACGGATAGTTCAAGCGCTTCATCAGAAGCCACTGCACCATCAGAATCTAGCTCTGCTTCATCTACCACAGATAGTTCAAACGCTTCATCAGAAGCTACTGCACCATCAGAATCTAGCTCTGCTTCATCTGCTACGGATAGTTCAAACGCTTCATCAGAAGCTACTGCACCATCAGAATCTAGCTCTGCTTCATCTGCTACGGATAGTTCAAGTGCTTCATCAGAAGCCACTGCACCATCAGAATCTAGTTCTGCTTCATCTGCTACGGATAATTCAAGCGCTTCATCAGAAGCCACTGCACCATCAGAATCTAGCTCTGCTTCATCTGCTACGGACAGTTCAAGCGCTTCATCAGAAGCTACTACACCATCAGAATCTAGCTCTGCTTCATCTGCTACGGATAGTTCAAGTGCTTCATCAGAAGCCACTGCACCATCAGAA